>JANAVB010009596.1:27175267-27182767 GCA_029216955.1 Iris pallida | reverse complement strand
CCCACTCTGCTCGGGGGGAATTAAACGAGGAAGAAAAGGAGATAATCTTCTTACAATGAGTTTAGAAAATAACTTATTCACAAAGTTACAAAGGCTTATCGGTCTGTAGTCCTTTATAACTTTAGGATCTGATATCTTTGGAATAGGAAGAAGATGGGTGCTCGTAATGGATCGAAGGAAGGCAAACCCATCGAAAAATAGATGAATGGCATCCAGGATATCCTGTCCTACCACTTCCCAAGCAGCCCTAAAGAATCGACCAGTAAAGCCATCAGGCCCAGGAGCACTGTCTTGATCAAGACTTTTTAGGGTGTCCACCAATTCTTCCATAGTAGGCTTAGCCATAAGGTGGTTATTATCATCATTAGTAATAGTAGAAGGCACAGGATCTAAGAAATCAGTATGAGTAGTAATAGATGATGGAATGAACAACTTACTATAGAAAGCATTGGCCTCCTCCTAGATGTCTTCAAGTTTGTTAAGAATGCGGCCATCCTCCGATTTGAGACAGTGAATAAGGAGTCTATTTCTTTTAGCAGAGACACAAGAATGAAAATACTTTGTATTTTTATCTCCCTCTCCATCCCACTTGACCCTTGCCTTTTGTCTCCAGTATGAATCCTCATATGTAACCCTTGCTTCAGATAGGCTTTGGCTTCTATCCAGTCTTTCCTTTTAGATTCATCCGCTTCTTAAGCAAGTTCAGCAGCTATAACTCTATCTTCAGCAATTTTTACCTCCTGGAATATATCCCCAAATGTTTGATGACTCCATTTGGATAAAGCTTTCCTGACAGCAAATAACCGTATCCCTATTCTCACCATACTGTTAGGGCTATCAACCGACTTCCATGCATCACGAACAACATTAAGGAAATCATCATGAGTAGTCCAGAAGTTGAGAAATCCAAACAACTTTCTTCCTGATTCACTTTTGCTTTTAATGTTAATCAGGATCGAGCAATGATCTGATTCAGTTCTACTGAGATGTGAGCATGAAGAGGAAGGAGCCCATTCATTCCATTCTCCATCTAACATCCTGTTGGCCCATTCCATGGTCACACCCGATTTCGATAATCAACATACACTTTAGTCAATACACAAAATATAGAAAATGCTGCTAATCATTTCAGGATTCATGAAATCATATTCTACGGACGATATACCGCATCAATCAAAGCATCAACATCATCAAAACTTCTGAAGACTCATTTCTCATTTTATTCTGTATTTTATATTTTATTGAGTCTAGGATTTATTCTGTAAAATCAATTATGGTAATACTGGCTTAGGGTTAAAACTGTCCTCATTTCAAAAGCCTACTTTTACCATTCGTATTTTCGTTTACAAATATTTCAAAAACATATTTCGAAAATAGTATTTCAAAATGATTTTACAAATAACCAAAAACAATTTGAAAACTGTTTTTGCAAAAGATTTTCAAATATCTCCTGACAGAACTCGAAACCGAGTTCGGCCCGAGTTCGGTCCGAACTCTGACCGAGGTCAGTCATAAGTTATTCAAACTTCTGTTGCCTCCAAATCAGCGAGCAACGTCTCTTTGCGAGATATTTGCACCCGAACTCTGCCGAGTTCTGCCCGAGTTCGGTTGGAGAAAACACCTATAAATAGAGAAGAACTTTTCATTTCAAATCATCAATTCATTCTTCATCTTCTCTTCTCTACTACTCAAGTATTTTCAAACGATCTAAGATTTTCAAATCTCACCTACACATCTCTTAGCCAAAAGCCGGTACTATCAGAGTTGATTTAGAGTCTTTTTGGTTACTCAAGAGTTGTAAAGAGGATCGTTCCAAGTTTCAACAACTTTTCCTGTTGTGGAGCTGGTCGTGCGCTCGTCACCAAGCACGGTGTGTGTTGTGGAGCTGGTCGTGCGCTCGTCACCAAGCACGGTGTTGTAAGAGACTGCAAGCTCTCAGTTAAAGCTTGTGCCATAGTGGATTAACATCGAGAAAGAGTACTCGAGACTGGATTAGTCCTCTTAGAGGGATACCAGTATACATCGATGTGTCAACTGAGTTTGAATTCTCTATCTCTATTTACTGTCTCTTGCATATCTGCCATAGTTTAATTTTTTTAATTGGTGATTATATTCCGCTGCACACACGCACTCTATTCACCCCCCCTCTAGAGGTGCTCAACGATCCTACAATTGGTATCAGAGCAGGTTACATTCTTATATAACATACCTTAGAGAGTATATATATGGTAGCCGTGAAATCTATATTCAACGGTGAAGGGCAATCCACAAATAGACCTTCCCTATTTGATGGAACAAATTACACATACTGGAAAACACGGATGACTTTCTTTCTAAAGTCTTTCGACTTTGATCTTTGGTCAATAGTCGTTGATGGTTATAAGAAACCACCACCCACAGTGGTTGAAGGTATTATTATGGAAAGCCTCATGACAAGTACACCGATGCTGAAAAAGCAAAGGCTAGTCTTGATGCTCGAGCCATCAATGCACTATTCTGTGCAATTGACAAAATCGAGTTCAACAGAGTTTCAACCTGTAAGACGTCTCACGAAATTTGGAAACTCCTTGAGGTAACCCATGAAGGGGACTTCCCAAGTAAAGGAATCCAAAATTAGTAGACTAACACAGGAGTATGAATCTTTTAAGATGAAACCCGGTGAGTCAATTACACAGATGTTTACTCGTTTCCTTGATATAACTAATCCTTTACAATCTTTTGGTAAAGATTACAGCAATCACGAGAAGATCAGAAAAGTGCTGCGGGCTCTAACAAAGAACTGGAATCCAAAAGCCACAGCAATCATTGAAGGAAACGATCTCACCACGATGACTCTGGAAACGCTGATGGGCAAACTCATGACCCATGAACTCGACTTGCAAGATTTTGAAGAAGCAACACCAAAGGAGAAAACTATTGCCTTCAAAGCTCAAGCAAAAAAATCAACATACAATGATTCCGATGAAGAATCGTCAAGTGGTGATGAACGAGCCCTACTTGTGAAACACTTCAAGAAATATCTAAAGTTTACAAGCAGAAAGAAGAAAGATGTCCAAGAAAGCAACGAAGATGAAACTATATGCTTTGGATGTAAGAAGTCAGGGCATATGAAGAAGGACTGTCCAACTACCAAGAAGAGCAGTCCGTATGACAGATCAAGATCAAGCAGAAAAGCTACAACCAGTCGAAAGTATGCTAACACAAGCATCTGGCATGAAAGTGATGCAAGTGATTCTGAAGAAGAGGATAGACCCTGCGGCAATGCAAATGTTTGTCTTATGGAATTTGATAAGGTATCGTCAAACCCTCTATATGATGATTTTACTTTCGATGAGTTAGAGAATGCCTTTAGCGACCTACTTGAAGATCACAAAACTGTGCTCGACAAGTATAAGCAATCTCGAAAAGAGATTAAGGCATACACAATCGAGTTAGCTAGACTGTCCATCTTATTGAAGATATTAAAGAGACGTATACTACCGGTAATACGGAAGAGATAGCCAAACTCAAGGTAGACTATCATGAGGCTATCCTCAAAATTGAAAAGAAAGAAAGAGATTATGTGAAGATGCAAAAGCTGTATGACACAGAGAAGAAGATGCACTTAGTAACAGAACACAGACTCTCAGTTATGACTGCTAAATATGAAGAGTCTATTGTGATTTCTAAAAAGTTAGAAATCAAGTTAGGCAAACAGGAAATGCCTGTGACACAGCCTAATTTTAGTCCTAATGCAAAGCATACACCTAAGAGGACTAAAAACAAGAAAGCACAGAAGAAACACGAGTATCATCATGCTTTCACTTATAGGTTCTCCAAAAAACCAAACAAGCATGTAAACACAGTTTCGACTACATCTGTTTCTAAATTGACTTGCACTTATTATGGTACGCACAGACACATATCACAGTATTGTTTAGCAAGAAAGCTTGTTGACAATCATACTTTAGTCTGGAGACCTAAAACTAATCAGTATGGACCCTTCAGAAAATGGGTACCAAAGGATTCATCTACTTGTTTTGTAGGTGGACCCTCAACCCTCTCATGCTAGAAGCAAATGGATTCTCGATAGCGGATGTTCGCGACACATGACTGGTGATGCATCCTTATTCGCTACGCTATCGATGAAGAAAGAAGGATACGTCCTCCTTCGGAAACAACTTGAGAGGTGATATAATAGGTAATGGTACTGTAGGTATTTCTCCTTATCCAATAATAAAGGATGTTTGTCTAGTAACTGAATTGAAACATAACCTATTGAGCATAAGTCATTTGGCAGATAATGGTTATGGTATCAATTTTGTGAAATATAAATGTACCATATATGATATGTCATCTGGTGATCCCGTATATAAAGGGATTAGAGAAGACAACATTTATGTTTTCTTTTTGGAGAATATTAATAATGCAGGAAGATGCCTAGTAGCCAATCAAGATGAAAGCTGGCTATGGCACATGAGACTAGGACATGCAAACATGGATACTATCTCACGTCTGAATACAAAGAAGTTGGTAAAAGGACTCCCTAAAATCTCATTCAAGAGAGATATGGTATGTGCTGACTGTGAAAAGAACAAAGCACATAGGTCTACTTTTAAATCCATCAACGCTGTAAGTACTTCGAGACCTTTGCAGTTGATTCATATGGATTTATTTGGTCCTAGTAGAGTCGCTAGTCTTGGCGGTAAGCTCTATGCTTTTGTTATTGTTGATGATTTCTCTCGATTTACTTGGGTTTACTTTTTATCAAACAAAAGTGATGCTATTTTTGAATTTCAGATATTTTGCAAAAAGGTACAAAACGAAAAAGGCTTCATGATTACTCGTATCCGAAGTGATCATGGTGGCGAATTCAAAAATTCTGATTTCAAAAGTTTTGTGATGATAGTGGATATTACCACGAATTTTTTTGTCCTAGAACTCCCCAACAGAATGGTGTTGTGGAGCGGAAGAACCGTACTCTAAGTGAAATGGCTAGAGTCATGCTGAATCAGTATAATCTTCCTAAATACTTTTGGGCAGAAGCTGTTAGTACAGCCTGTCATATTTTAAATAGGGTATTAATTCGACCAATCTCGAAGAAAATACCATATGAGCTTTGGTTTGGAAGAATTCCAAACATTTCTTATTTTAAAGTTTTTGGTTGTCGCTGTTTTATCCTCAACACCAAGGATAACTTGGGAAAGTTCGACTCCAAAGCAGATGACGGGATATTTCTCGGATATGCTGCTAAGAGTAAGGGATATAGAATTTTTAATAAAAGATCTATGATTGTTGAAGAAAGTATTAATGTTACCTTTGATGAGTTGAATAGTCACAGATCTAGCGACAGTGATGATGAAGATGCACCTAAAAAGACTAAGAAGAGTTCTGAGAAAGATCCTACCCAAGAGGTAAGAACTGATAAAAGTTTCGAAGATGCAGGAACTGAGAAGAGCCTTGTGAAAGGTATGGCCCAAAGATTTGAATCATTAAGATTCAAGCCAGATCATCCAGAAACTCTCATTATAGGTGATGTATCCAAAGGTGTAAGTACACGTTCATCTCTTAAAGATTCTGATATAGCAGCAAATGTAGCATTTATTTCACAAATAGAACCTAAGAACGTAGAAGATGCTTTTTCTGATGAGTTTTGGATTTCTGCCATGCAAGAGAAACTTAATCAATTTGAGAGAAACCAAGTTTGGGAACTTGTTCCTAAACCAATTGGTCAATTGATAATTGGTACCAAATGGGTGTTCCGAAATAAACTCAGTGAAGATGGACAAGTTCTACGCAACAAAGCACGTCTAGTTGCACAAGGTTATAATCAAGAAGAAGGAATTGATTATGATGAGACCTATGCTCCTGTTGCTAGACTAGAAGCCATCCGCATGTTTTGCGCATTTACATGTTTTAATGACTTTAAAACTTTTTCAAATGGACGTGAAAAGCGAATTTTTAAATAGATTTTTGAAAGAAGAGGTTTTTGTGAAGCAACCCCCTGGTTTTGAAGATTTTCAAAAAACCTGATCACGTCTTCAAGCTTAAGAAAGCACTTTATGGACTCAAACAAGCACCTCGTGCTTGGTATGAACGCCTAAGAGCCTTCTTACTTGATAATGGATTTTCGAAAGGAAAGATTGATACTACTTTATTTATAAAATCCATGAATGATGATATACTTCTAGTGCAAATCTATGTGGATGACATTATATTTGGTTCTACTAATGAAAAACTTTGTCAAGATTTTGCCAAGTGTATGCAGAGTGAATTTGAGATGAGTATGATGGGAGAACTGAACTTCTTCCTAGGACTGCAAATCAAACAACACTCGACTGGAACATTCATCAACCAAGCTAAGTACACGAAGGACATACTGAAAAAGTACGACTTCGAGAATGTAAAGCCAATCGGGATGCCTATGGCTACATCTACAAAGCTTAATGCTGATAAAAGTGGCAAACCTGTTGATCAGCGTAAGTATCGAGGTATGATTGGTAGTTTATTATATTTAACTGCTAGTCGCCCTGATATTATGTTTAGCGCTTGCATATGTGCACGTTATCAGGCAAACCCTAAGGAATCACATCTTAGTGCCGTTAAGTGTATCTTCCGATATCTTAAAGGAACTTCTACAGTTGGCTTATGGTATCCCAAAACCAAATCCTTTGACCTTATAGGTTACTCGGATGCGGATTTTGCAGGATGCAAAGTGGACCGTAAAAGTACCAGTGGCACATGTCATTTCTTAGGAAAGGCCTTAGTCTCTTGGTTTAGCAAAAAACAAAATTCAGTAGCATTATCAACAACTGAGGTTGAGTATATCGCCGCAGGACGTTGTTGTGCTCAGATTTGTGGATGAAGCAAACCCTAGAGGACTACAATCTGCACAATACAAATGTTCCTATTTATTGTGACAACACTAGTGCAATAAATCTGACTAAGAACCCTGTTTGTCATTCACGCACAAAACACATAGAAATTAGACATCATTTTCTTCGTGATCATCAACAACACGGGATATTTGCTAGAATTTATTGATACTGATCATCAACTGGCATATATTCCTAAACCATTGCTGAAGACCGTTTTTAACATTTTGAGGCTGAGCTCGGCATTCTTGAATTCTCGGACTCATAGTGCATATGGTAATTAAATTGAATTTTGACTTGATATTTTTTTAACGAAAATTATTTTTGGGTACAAACTTAAAAAGGGTTGTCTTCACCACGCTACGGTCGAAGCGAAGCGGTATTTAAGAGTTCCCCGGTGAACCTCCGTTAGCTGGGACAACCCCTACAGTTAACTCAGAAATAACAATCGTGATTATAAACATTCATGTTATTAAATTTAACTTTTAAATTACCAGCTGCACTGTTTATCTCGAGAATGCAAGTGGCCGAACTCGGCCCGAACTCTGACCGAGTTCGGACCGAATTCGGACCGAGTTCGTCGGCGCTGTGGGTAACTTCCAGAACCGAACATCCGCCCTAGTGCCTATATATCCAACTTTCCTTC
>JANAVB010009596.1:27063705-27163697 GCA_029216955.1 Iris pallida | reverse complement strand
GTGCTAAGACCGTTACTGCTATTGATCGACTCGGTGACATTCTGAGGGGTAGCGTCGTGGACAGTTATTGTTATTGTTATTGATCGACCTAGTGACCTCCCGAGGGTTGCTGCCGCGGATTGTTATTGTATTGATCGACCCGATGACTCCGAGGGTGACCACCGCGAACTATTATTGATTGTATGTAGTTCTATGGATTGGCTAGTCCTGCTTTAGTAACACAGGTGGATGAATCCTTATTATATTATTGGGATACCCATCATATTAATATACAAAGCCATAGAAAAGTGATTGGTCTCTTTATTAAACCATTTGTGCTTGTACTATATTAGGGTCCTTTCCCTCCCAATTATATTATATTATATTATTACCTGCTAGTGGTTTATGGTCTCTTTATTATATTATTACCTGCTAGTGGTTTATGGACGTAGACTATCTCGGTGTAGTTGTTCATCTTCCTTGTTTTGTTTGGTGTAGGGTTGGATTACTGCTCAGATGATAGACTATAGAGCAAAGATACGAACCAGGTTCCTATGTACTACTATTGATTAGGTTTTTATTTCATTCACTCGTACTTCTTGTGGTACTTGCTGTTAGGGATTGTCCCATCTGGTTTTGTTTGACCAAATCTCGTTGCAGAATATGAGGATCCAAATTACTTCATTCTTGACGACACGCACAAGTAGGATGATCGCCGAGGCACTTAAGTGGATTAATTTCTTCTCCACCACTCATTATATCATTTTGATTCTTTAGAGACTTTAGCCGCCAGGCACATGTTTTGTCTATATATTCTGAAAGATTTGTTCCTACCACATGATTGTATTATATTAAGGCTGCGGCTGACGATGTGATCATGTATCTGACACTGTGATAGCTTTGAATTTTGCATAACTAGCTTTATGATTATTTTGATAGAGCGTGGAACGCCTTACTGCTTTATATTATATGTTACTATTCATGTTTCTTGTTTGATTGATTGAGACATATCATGTTCTGTGAGACCATAGGTGACTTGTATTGTAGTATATACTCCATGTCCAGGGATAGTCGTGACTTTATTGTGAGGTATCGGTATATTCGTAGTGCGTAGCTGACCGTGTTATACCCCCGTTCTTCGTGTTATGGTACTGGAGCGTGACAATTTAGGTTAATTAATTTTGTTATTTAATATTTATTTAATTTTTATCTACTAAAATTAAAACATGAATAAAACATAGATTTCAGATTTTACATTAAAACGTGAACAACTTTTAACCAGTAGGCCATATGGATGAATAGTTGATTCTACCGTGTCCGTAACACTACAATACACCCGTCTATTTCTTAAATCTAGGTTTTGGAATAGTTAATTTTTGGGTTAAATTTTTTTTCTGGGGGCTCACAATTTGTAAAGTTGGTAGATTCTTAATTAAGGTGTTGTTTTAGGATACCTAGATGATCATCAACCATAAATGCTAGTTTGGACCTATTTGACCTAGTATGTATATTACTTCGCCAACAAGTAACGTAGTCTAAGGAAGCTATTTCATTCATAAGTTAAACTAACTTTAGTCTTTCGGTGTATCCCGTAAGAATGGTTCGTCAAAGTACATAAGTTGAGCTTTTGGAAGCATTTCCTTACAAGGATATCGATATTGATGTCCACTTTTTGTAAGCAATATTACATTACTAAGAGCATCTCCAACCCTATTCTCTTGTTAAGTGTTCTGAGTCTTAGGTGGCTCCTATGTGGCATGAGCCACAAGACAATGTCTTGTTTATGTGGCAAAATTATATCTCAAAAGACAATGAGATAGAAAAATTCTCTCCAATGCAAAAGTATTGAGGAGACAATAAAAAGTATTTTTTACAAATTCCAAGGCAACTTTTAAGACAACTACTCATCTTTTTCTTTTTTCTAATATTTTTTTATTCATAATTGATGACATGGAAGAGAAGACATTGTCAAGTGCATTGTCTAGAACAAGACAATCAACTTCACAATGTCTTCTTTAATTTTTGCCACATAAGCTTCATAATTGACTTGACAATTGCATTGGAGAAGAACTTTTGAATAAAATTTTGTCATTCCTATGTGACAACAACTTTTTTCCAAAGTCACAGTAGGGTTGGAGATGCTCTAACTCACTCTTTCTAATTTATCGTAAATAAGAAAAACCAAAACTCTTCTTAAATATGTTTTACCCGAACTCCCCTTGATTTCTTTCCACTATTCTTTGATCCGGCATGCCCCCTCATTTTTTCCCGCATGCCACTGCTGTTTTGTTTTATTTCCGACCGCCACTAATTATGTTCTGCGTGCCACTAATTTATTTCTGGCGTGCTGCGCCTTTCATTCTCGGCACACTGCCACTAATTCCCTAAGGGTGCATTTTTTTACAAGGTGGAAAATATATGAAAAATAAACTAATTCAATATAATTATTTTGTTGGTATTTTTGCCTTTGGACTAGGAAAGATAGTCCCACATCGGCTACACCAAATGGTGAGTATCTCAATATAATGCATTGCTTGTGTTGAGGTGTGCACATGAGGTGTGGTGGGGCACAAGTGTGTGTCATGTGGGAGTATTTTCCTAGAAAGAAAAAAGTATCAATTCCAACAAAGATATAAGTTGATTTTTGTTGTGCGGACTCGGACTCGGACTCGGACTCGGACACGGACTCCAGGATGTCTCGTGCATGCACGGGAGTGTTCGAGGGGTATGCGTGGACTGGCACACTTCTATGCTGATTGTGGGATGATCTAAAATATCAAACTCTATTTTTTAGTATTGGTATTTTAGTCCCACATCGGATAGGAGAAGAGGTGAAGTCTCAACTCCACTCTATAAATAGAGCCCCTTTGCCTCCTTTGAAAGATGCACCAAGAAGAGAGTTAAGGGAGTCTGTAAAGTCCAGGAATCCGTTCAAGTCTCAAATATTGACTTACGAGCGTTCCAGAAGTTCTTCGTGAACTTGCTGGTTCCAGAAAACAGATCGTGTTGGGGCGAATTTTGCTTTGAGCAACGGTGATCTTAATCACCCCAGCAAGAACCTTTCCTTTCCTTTTTTCTTCTTTCTTCTTTCTTCTTTCTTCTCCTTCATCTGAGTTGTAACTCAGTTCTGTCTGCAACTGCGATTGCAAGGAAGAACGTGAGATTTATTTTCTGAACTCAGTTCTGTCCGTCAGCAACTGCGATTGCGAGGAAGAACGTGAGATTTACTTTCTGATTATTGTTGCTTTTGTAATCAGATTCATATTATAGTGTTCCTCTTGGATCTCGAGAATAATCAGAAGGTGAACGTTTGTTGAACCTCTGATCTCGACATCGAGTCTACCATCTTTAATCAAGCCCCGGGACTAACAATCTCAAAGCAAGATCCTTGTAGATGGAGAACTCTCGTGCTTCTCTCATCGATACCAGCTTTAACAAGTTGGAGAAATTCAACGGAGAACATTTCCAAATCTGGAAGAGGAAGGTCACCATTAATCTTCAACTCGTAGACGTAGACCATGTGTTGATTGAGGATGAACCGAGGATTCCAGAAGGAGGAACTGTCGATGCTATTGCTGCTGCACTCGTCAAGCAGAGCAAATGGAAGAGAGAAAACAGCATCTGTAAACAGCTGATTCTCAATTCTATGGAAAACTCTCTGGCAGAGTCATATTCCAAGAAGGTAAAGGCCAAAGAGATCTGGAATTCTTTGGGTAAGCTATATGAAGATGAGAACAGGTCCAAAATCTCCATCGTCGAGAAGTACCACAAGTGGCTCTTCGAAGACGAGATGGCGATGCTACCTCAAGTAAAGGAATTCCTGAAGTTGCGCCAGAAGTTAGATGACGAGAAGATGCCCCTCATCGACAAGTTTGTCGTTGGAGGGATAGTCTCAAAACTTCCTGCTGGTTGGAGCAACTTCTATGCTAGAATGCATCGGAAGAAGCTGGACATTAGCTTGGAAGATCTTGTACAAGAGATCCACGTTGAGGACGAAATGCGATCTTAACAGAAGATGGACTCTCTGTCCAAACAACTGGCTAAGGCCAACTTGGTGCAGACAAGAGAGTTCAAAGGGAAGCAGGTGGCTTCTCATCACAAGAAGAAGGACTCCACAAATCTGAAAGTGAAGGGTCCTTCGTTCCAGCCACAGAAGTCCAAGTCCCACGTGACTTGCTTCAACTGTGGCAAGAAGGGTCACTACAAGAGTGAATACAAATCCAAGCCCAAACAAGCTGAGCAAGGTGAGCCTAGCAAGGTTTTCATGGTTTCTAACATTGTTGCTATGATTGCTCAGGTCACAGCTGTGGGGGCTGACTCTGACTGGTAGATAGACACTGGTGCGACCTGCCATGTCTGCTCTGACAAGGAATGGTTCGTCACATACCAGCCAACTTCTGAAAAAGTTATCATGGCGAACCAAGCCCAAGCTGAAGTTCTGGGGGTCGGAACTGTGGAGCTGAAACTCACATCCGGGAACACTCTGACGCTTCAAGGTGTGAAGCACGTTCCGGTGATTGCAAAGAACCTGATCTCTGGAAGCCTGCTTAGCAACGCAGGCTTGAGGATGGATATCAATGCTGGCCAGATGGTGATGTCCAAGAAGGAAACATACTTCGGAAAAGCTTTTCAAACTGAAGGGATATTCAAAATTTAGCTTGTAGACCAGTTTAATAATATTAATGCAATCGCTCATTCTGATTATTCTCTTGAGTTATGGCATAATAGGCTAGGACATGTTCACTGTAAAAGAATTAACAAAATATCCAGTCTAGGACTTATCTCCAAATGTGGGGGTAAGGTAGAGAAGTGTGAAGTATGTGCTCAGACAAAGATCACAAGGAAATTCTTTCATCGGGTCAATCGAAGCACAGATCTTCTGGAGTTGGTGCACTCCGATATCTGTGACTTCAAGCAATTCTCTACAAAAGCCGGGATGAAGTATTTCATAACCTTCATCGATGACTTCTCAAAGTATGCGTTCGTCTACTTGCTCAAGTCTAAAGACGAAGCGTTCGAGAAGTTCAAGGAGTTCAGGGCCGAGGCTGAATGACAAACTGGACAACAACTTAAGAGGCTAAGGAGTGATCAAGGCGGAGAGTATCGGTCTCATGAATTCACATCATTCTGCAAAGAACATAGAATCATAAACGAGACTACTGCTCCATATTCTCCTCAATCTAACGGAAGTAGCGGAGAGGAAGAACAGAGCGTTGACAGAAATGATGAACTTAATGCTGCTAACTGCGGGTCTTCCTAAATGCTACTAGGGAGAAGCTGCATTGACGGCCACTTTTTAGAGTGCCGTATGCAAATTCGGACGTAACTCCTCATGAACTCTGGTTCAAAGTCAGACCTAACTTGAATGACATTCGAGTGTGGGGGTGTTTGGCTTATATGAAGCTTCCAGATCTGAAGATTCAGAAGTTGGGGACAAGGACTACGAAGACGATCTTCTTGGGGTATGCAGAGAAGAGTGATGCTCGGAGATTTCTTGATATTGAGTCAAATCATATCATCGAATCTCGCAATGCTGAATATTTTGAAGACAAGTTTGCAAGGCACAAGAACATTGTTCTAACGGACATTCCGGAGAATGATGAAGGTGCAAAGGAGACTGAGATCTTCAATGAGCCAGTTGTCCAAGATGAAGTTGTTGCTGAGGAGACAACGATTGAACAAGAACTCGCTGAGCCGTTGTCGAAGCAAGCGAGGAGGCCGAAGAACTTTGGAGATGACTTTATCACCTATTATGTGGAAGCAGATCCGCTTACCTATGATGAGGCGATGAAGACCAGAGATGCTGTTTTCTGGAAGGAGGCGATAGACAATGAAATTGAATCAATCACCTCCAATAACACTTGGGTGTTGGTTGATCTACCTAAAGGAGCAAAACCTATCGGATGCAAGTGGATCTTCAAGAAGAAGATGAAAGCTGATGAAACCATTGACAAGTTCAAGGCCAGGCTAGTGGCAAAGGGGTTTTCTCAGAAGAAGGGGATCGACTACTTTGACACGTATGCTCCAGTAGCCCAGATGACCACCATCAGAATGTTGATTGCTCTCGCAGTGATACATAAGATGGTGATACATCAGATGGATGTAAAAACGGTATTCCTGAATGGCGAGCTGACCGAAGAGATCTATATGCAACAACCAGAAGGGTTTGTCGTCAAAGGTCTTGAAGACAAAGTACGCAAGTTGGTAAAATCTCTGTACGGTTTAAAGCAAGCTCCCAAAATGTGGCATAAGAAGTTTGACAAAGTCATAAGATCAAATGGCTACAGGGTCAGTGAAACAGACAAGTGCGTCTATACGAAGTTTGCTGACGGAAGAGGAGTCATCGTTTGTTTATACGTGGACGACATGCTAATCCTAGGTACGGATATAAGCTGTGTCACGGAGACAAAGAAGTTCATATCGACGAAGTTCAGTATGAAGGACTTGGGGGGTGCTGATGTTATCTTGGGACTCAAGATCATCCGGACAGACACTAGATTAGCGCTGTCGCAATCTCATTACATTGAGAAGATGCTCACTCGATACGGGTATCATGATCTTCGTTTAATTGATACGTCGTACCGGGGTGATCAGAAGCTGGAGCCAAACTCGAAGGAAAGCGTCAGGCAGTTGGAGTATGCTAGCGTCATCGGAAGTTTGATGTACGCTACTACTGCCACTAGGCCTGACATAGCTTTTGCTGTGGAAATGCTGAGTCGATTCACTAGCAATCCAGGCATTGAGTACTGGAAAGCTGTGAAGCGGGTTATGAGATATCTCAAGATGACTCAGACATATGCACTGTACTTCAGCGGAGAGCTGTCGGTAGTAGAAGGCTTCAGTGATGCTAGCTAGTGCTCAGAGTTAGAGAGCGAGAGGTCCACAGGTGGATTCATTTTCACAATGGATGGAGCTGCTATATCGTGGAAGTCGAAAAAACAGACTATGCTCTCGCGATCATCTATAGAATCTGAGTTCTTTGTACTTGATACCGCAGCAGATGAAGCAGAGTAGCTTCGGGAGCTCATGTATGATCTTCCAGTGGTTGGGGCACAGATACCGACAATTCCGATATACTGCGACAACCAGACGACTGCAGCGGTGGCATCAAACGATCTCTTCAACGGAAAGAAGAGAACTGTGCAGTTAAAGCACAGGGCAGTGAACAATCCCATCAAGAGAGGTGTCATTGCAGTTATTGATATTCGGAGTCAGGAGAACCTGGCGGATCCGTTCACGAAGGGCCTCAAGTGCCAGCTGGTCGAAGACACAGCAAGGAAGATGGGCTTGAAAGCTTTATGATATTGTGTTTTTGTAATCCTACTGTAAAGTTTTATGTTATTAGTTCAAAGAGAAATCTACTAGACATCTAACTTTCGGTTCAAAGGAGGACCATTGACTGGAATAATATCAGGTAACAGTGGACACTTGTTCTTTGGAACATGAAAGGGTTACGGACCCATAACCACTGTTGTCTACTATATGTTGTCTACGGAGAACGGATCCTGTGGGAAGGTTGGCTTAAATGCCTTAATGAGTTCTCAGGCAGAGTGAATGCCTGGAGTGCTTTACAGGAAGCACGGTAGTGCAGCACTACAAGGAGTGTAACTCCATGCTACAGTGAGGTAACTTCACCATGAGGTTCCCAAGTAGGGGTAATGCCTCGGCTTTGCAAGCCAAGTCACAGCGGAGTAGCACCGCAAATAGGCAGGTAGCCTAATGCTGTATGATAATCATAATAAAGAGAGGTAGACAGCACTACAAAGAGGACGATATCCTCATGTTACAATGGCATGACACCACGAAGAGTTACCAGGTAGGGTAAAGCCTCGGCTTTGCGAGTCATGTCATAGCGGCGTAACACCGCACGGAAGCACAAGGCTTCATGCTGGATAGTTTGGCACTACAAAGAGGCATGTGACCTCATGCTACAGTAGTATGACACTACGATGAGGTACCAAGGTGGGGTAAAGCCTCGGCTTTAAGCCATGTCATAGCGGCGTAGCACCGCAAAGAAGCGCAATGCTTCATGTCATGACTCTTTATAAAGAACTCACCTATAGTGTATGGACAGAGATATCAGGCCGTCACTTGAGGGTAAACTTGTAGACGCCCAAAATTATACACTGAAACCAGGCTGGCACAAGGCCTTTAATGTGCAGCCAGAAGCACAGTTGATGTCATTATATGAGTAGGAAGAATTGCAGTTATGGTGCAGAATTCAAGGCTTAGTCCATTCTTGTATCATGCTGTTATTTAACCTATGCGGGAAGATTCAAGTCGTAGCGACCTCTCCCCTAATGCATGATGGACAGTCACTGTGGGGAACGCTCAACCCATATATTGAGATATGTGGGGGATTATTGGTGTTTTTGCCTTTGGACTAGGAAAGATAGTCCTACATCGGCTACACCAAATGGTGAGTATCTCAATATAATGCATTGCTTGTGTTGAGGTGTGCACATGAGGTGTGGTGGGACACAAGTGTGTGTCATGTGGGAGTATTTTCCTAGAAAGAAAAAAGGATCAATTCCAACAAAGATATAAGTTGATTTTTGTTGTGCGGACTCGGACTCGGACACGGACTCCATGATGTCTCGTGCATGCACAGGAGTGTTCGGGGGGTAGGCGTGGACTGGCACACTTCTATGCTGATTGTGGGATGATCTAAAATATCAAACTTTATTTTTGAGTATTGGTATTTTAGTCCCACATCGGATAGGAGAAGAGGTGAAGTCTCAACTCCACTCTATAAATAGAGCCCTTGGCCTCCTTTGAAAGATGCACCAAGAAGAGAGTTAAGGGAGTCTGTAAAGTCCAGGAAGCCCGTTCAAGTCTCAAATATTGACTTACGAGCGTTCCAGAAGTTCTTCGTGAACTTGCTGGTTCCTGAAAGCAGATCGTGTTGGAACGAATCTTGCTTTGAGCAACGGTGATCTTAATCACCCCAGCAAGAACTTTTCCTCTTCTTCTTTCTTCTCCTTCATCTGAGTTGTAACTCAGTTCTGTCCGTCTGCAACTGCGATTGCAAGGAAGAACGTGAGATTTATTTTCTGAACTCAGTTCTGTCCGTCAGCAACTGCGATTGCGAGGAAGAACGTGAGATTTACTTTCTGATTATTGTTGCTTTTGTAATCAGATTCATATTATAGTGTTCCTCTTGGATCTCGAGAATAATCAGAAGGTGAACGTTTGTTGAACCTCTGATCTCGACATCGAGTCTACCATCTTTGATCAAGTCCCGGGACTAACATATTTTACTTGGAAAAGAATTCAATGGACAAAATTCCACGGAATTAATTTGGATGTTTGATTGTCGTTATTTTTTATTTTCCATGAAAAATAGTTATTTTCCTATGGGTTGGGTCAATTTTATTTTATCAAACACTACTGGAAAATTTGTGATGTAAATTAAAAAAAAAAAAAAGCTCAATCAAACACAGCCTATCATTAGATCCCTCTATCAATTGATCCCTCTTTAGATACCATCATTAGATATTACACCCCTATAAGTAAGAGAGAGACATTGCATCCTGAGCTAGGATTTGGGGGCTTGGGACCAACAACGAGATTTTGATAAAATTTTGGTATTAGAGGACATTAGGAAATTTTAGCATTAGGGAATCCATCTCAAGTTAAACGATGTACTAATAGCAGGGATATTTGCAAGAACTTAATAAAAAGTTCATGTTATCAACCCGCTTTTTGAAACAATTATCGTATTACATTTTAAGAACTTGAAAGTACATGATATTTAAGTGCTAATTAGCCTCAAAAATATATTGAGGTAGAAGTCTGACATGATTTCCTAAAACTCTAACTAATGATTCTCTTAAAAAATGTGCTAGTTTATTCTCTCTCTAAATTTTAAGAAATACTTGCATGAAACATGTGCACAAATTCCAGATCCCTTGTACCTCAACTTTGCTCATTTGATTGATAAAAAATAATGGTGCTAGTTTTTTGTGCTCTTGCTTCTTGACATGAAGAGAGCTTGCTCTCAACATACTTTGTAAAGTTTAGTCCCACATTGAAAAAGCACCATGAGTTATCTCAACATATATATGAGTATGTGTTATTGGGATATGCACATGGGGTGGTGACCCTAAGGAGGGAACCATGTGGGTGATTTTACTAAGAGGAAAATGATTAGTTCCAACAAGGACGTAAGTTGATATTTGTTGTACGGGCTCGGACTCGACACGGACTCTAGGTTGTCTCGTGCATACACGGGAGTGTTCGGAGGGAAGGCGTGGGCTAGCACTCGACTACGTTGATTGTGGGATGATGTAAAACATCAAACTCTATTTTAGAATATTGGTGTTTTAGTCCCACATCGGATATGAGAGATGGTGAGGTCTCACTCCACTCTATAAATAGAGCCCCCTTGCCTCCTTTCCAAGATGCACCAAAGAAGAGAGTTAAGGGAGTCCGTAAAGTTCAGAAAGCCCGTTCAAGTCACAAATATTGACTGACGAGCGTTCCAGAAGTTATCTTGAACTTGCTGGTTCCTGGAAGCGGATCGTATAGAGGCGAATCTTGCTTTGAGCAACGGTATTTTTACACCCAAGCAGATTTAATCCTCCTCTTCTTCTTCTTCTTCTTCTTCTGTTTCTCTGTAACTCGTTCTTCAGGTTTTAAGGCACCTACTGAGTAGGGAGGCCTAACTTTGTTCTTGAGATCTATCTCATTTGTGGCACCTACTGTGTAGGCTTGCTAAACTCCTCATTTGTGGCACCTACTGTGTAGGCTTGCTTAACTCCTCATTTGTGGCACCTACTGTGTAGGCTTGCTGAACTCCTGTTTTCCATCTATATCCACGCCTCGGGACTAACAATCCCAGAGCAAGATCAGTACGATGGAAAACATTAATGCTTCACTCCTCCAAACTGACTACTACAAGTTGGAAAAGTTTGATGGAGAAAATTATCAAGTTTGGAAGAGGAAGGTCTTTCTCACCCTTCAACTTCGAGACGTTGATCACGTGCTCTTTGAAGAGGAACCTACTGTTCCAGATACTGGGTCTGTTGCCGCTATAACTGCGGCTACTAAACTTCAGGTCAAATGGAGAAGGGAGAATAGCATTTATAGGCTTCTGATCCTAAATGCTATGGAGGATTCCCTGGCAGAATCCTACTCAAAGAAGGATAGTGCCAGAGAAATATGGGAGTCTGTGGAAAAACTGTACGAGGAAGACAAAAACAGGAGCAAGATATTTTTCGTCAAAAAATATCACAAGTGGCTCTTTGAAGACGAGAAGGCGATGCTTCCTCAAGTGAAGGAGTTTCTGAAACTTCGTCAGAAACCGGACGATGAAAAGATGCCCCTCGTCGACAAGTTTGTCGTTGGAGGGATCGTCTCGAAACTTCCTGCTGGATGGAATACGTTCTATGCAAGAATGCATCGGAAGAAACTCGAGATCAGTCTGGAAGATCTCTTGCAAGAAATCCATGTTGAGGACGAGATGCGTTCTCAACAGAAGATTGACGCTTTGTCCAAACAATTGGCCGAGGCCAATCTGGTGCAGACGAGAGACTCCAAGGGGAAGCAGGCGGCTTCTCACCACAAGAAAGACTTCAATAATCTGAAAGTGAAGGGACCGTCTTTCAACCGAAGAAGCCCAAGTCCAATGTGACTTGTTTTAACTGTGGCAAGAAGGGCCACTACAAGAGTGAATGTAGATCCAAGCCCAAGCAGTCACAGCAAGGTGAGCCTAATAAGGTTTCATTGATTACTGACGGTATTGCTATAATTGCTTAGGTCACTTCGGTGGGGGCTGACTCTGACTAGTGGGTAGACACTGGTGCCACCTGCCATGTCTTCTCAAGGAAGAAATGGTTCACCACATACCAGCAAACCTCTGAGAAGGTGATAGTGGCGAACCAAACATAAGCTGAAGTTCAAGGGATCGGGATGGTGGAGCTGAAGCTGACATCCGGGAAAACTCTGACGCTTCAAGGTGTGAAACATGTTCCCGTGATTGCCAAGAATCTGATCTCTGGAGGCCTGCTCTGCAACGCAGGCCTGAGGATGGACATCAATGCTGGCCAGATGGTGATATCCCTGAAAGGAATGTACTTCGGAAAAGCTTTCTATACCGAAGGAATGTTTAAACTCCAGCTTGTAACCCAGTCAGAGAACATTAATACAATTTCCAATTCTGCTTATACTCTTGAGTTGTGGCATAATAGACTAGGACATGTCCATTGTAAAAGGATAAACAAAATGTCTAGTCTAGGACTTATCTCCAAATGTGGAGGAAATGTGGAGAAATGTGAAGTGTGTGCTCAGACTAAGATCACAAGGAAACCCTTTCATCGGGTCAATCGAAGCACAGATCTTCTAGAGTTGGTGCACTCTGATATCTATGACTTCAAACAATTCTCCACGAAGGCAGGGATAAAGTATTTCATAACCTTCATCGATGACTTCTCAAAGTGCGCGTTCGTCTACTTGATAAAAACAAAAGATGAAGCATTCGAGAAGTTCAAGGAGTTTAGGGCTGAAGCTGAAAGGCAAACTAGACAACAACTAAAGAGGTTGAGGAGTGATCGAGGAGGAGAATATCGATCTCATGATTTCACATCGTTCTGCAAAGAACATGAAATCATCAACGAGACTACTGCTCCGTATTCTCCTCAGTCCAACGGAGTAGCAGAAAGGAAGAACAGAACGTTGACAGAGATGATGAACTCAATGTTGTTAACTGCGGGTCTTCCAAAGTGCTTTTGGGGAGAAGCTGCATTAACGGCCACATTCATTCTGAACAGAGTGTCGTATGCAACTTCTGATATTACTCCTCATGAACTTTGGTTCAAAGTCGGACCCAACTTGAATATCATTCGAGTGTGGGGCTGTGTGGCATACGTAAAACTTCCGGATCTGAAGATTCAGAAACTCGAAACAAGGACTACGAAGACGATCTTCTTGGGGTATGCCGAGAAGAGTGACGCTCGAAGATTCCTTGACTTGGAGTCTAACCATGTCATCGAATCTCGTGACGCGGAGTACTTTGAAGACAAGTTTGCAAGGCACAAAAATATTATTCTCGCGAATATTTCGAAGAATAATGATGGTGCAAAGGAAGCTGAGGTTTCCAACGATATCGTAGTCCGAGAAGAAATTGTTGTTGATGAAACAACATTTGAACCAGAACTCGAAGAGCCGTCAGCCAAGCGAGTGAAGAGACCAAAGGACTTCGGAGATGACTTTGTCACCTATCATATAGAAGCAGATCCGCTTACCTATGATGAGATGATGAAGACCAGAGATGCTATCTTCTGGAAGGAGGCAGTGAATGACGAGTATGACTCTATCACCTCCAATAACACATGGGTGTTAGTAGATCTACCTGAAGGAGCAAAACTCATCGGATGTAAATGGATCTTCAAGAAGAAGATGAAGGCAGATGAAACTATTGACAAGTTCAAGGCCAGGCTGGTAGCCAAGGAGTTTTCTCAGAAACAGGGGATAGACTACTTTGACACATACGCTCTAGTAGCGCGGATGACCACCATCAGAATGTTAATTGCTCTAGCAGCAATACATAAGTTGGTGATACATCAGATGGATGTAAAAATAGCATTCCTGAATGACGAGCTGACCGAAGTGATATACATGCAACAGCCAGATGGATTTGTCGTCAAATGTCTTGAAGACAAAGTCTGCAAGTTGGTGAAATCATTGTACGATTTGAAGCAAGCTCCCAAGATGTGGCATGAGAAGTTTGACAAAGTTATTAGATCAAACGGCTACTGAGTTAGCGAGCCGGACAAGTGTGTTTACACGAAGTTCGCTGATGGAAGATGAGTCATCGTTTGTCTGTACGTGGACGAAATGCTAATCCTAGGAACGGATATAGACAATGCCACGGAGACAAAGAAGTTCCTCTCAACCAAGTTCAGTATGAAGGACTTGGGGGATGCAGATGTCATCTTGGGCATAAAGAACATCCGGACAGATACTGGAGTGGCGCTGTCACAATCTCATTACATTGAGAAGATGCTCACACACTACGGGTATCAAGATCTTCCATGGATCGATACGCCATACAGGTGTGATCAGAAGCTGAAGCCAAATTCGAGGGAAAGTGTCAGGCAGCTGGAGTATTCTAGCGTTATCGGGAGTTTGATGTACGCAACTACTGCCACAAGGCCTGACATAGCTTTCACTGTGGAAATGCTGAGTCGGTTCACAAGCAACCCAGGCATTGAGCACTGGAAAGCTGTGAAGCGGGTGATGAGATATCTCAATAAGACTCCGACATATGCACTACACTACAACGGGTATCCGACAGTAGTGGAAGGTTTCAGTGATGCTAGTTGGTGTTCAGAGGTGGAGAGCGAGAGATCCACAGGTGGATACATCTTTTTCTTGGGTGGAGCTGCTATATCGTGGAAGTCGAAGAAGCAGACTATACTCTTTCGTTCCTCCATGGAATCTGAGTTCTATACACTAGAAGCTGCAGCAGATGAAGCAGAATGGCTTCGGGAGCTCATGTATGATCTTACAGTGGTTGGAGCTCAGATACCGGTGGTACCGATATACTGTGACAACCAGGCGACTACAGCAGTAGCATCAAATAACCTCTTCAACGGAAAGAAGAGGACTGTGCGGCTGAAGCACAGAGCAATAAACGATCTCATTAAAAGGGGAACTATTGCTGTAATTGATGTTCGGAGTCAGAAGAACCTAGCGGATCCATTCACAAAGGGCCTCAAGCGCCAGCTGGTCGATGACACAGCAAGAAAAATGGGCTTGAAGGCATTCTGATATTGTATTTGTGTAATCCTACCATAAAGTTTTATGCTATTAGTTCAAAGAGAAATCTACTAGGCATCTAGCTTTTGGTTCAAGGGAGGACCACTGATTGGGAAAATATCAGATAACAGTAGGTACATAGTCCTAAGGGACATGGAAGGGATAAGGACCCATAACCACTGTTGTCTACTATAGTTCTCTACGGAGAACATGTCCTGTGGAGAGGATGGCTTAAACGCCTTAATGAGTTCTCAGACAGAGTGAATGTCTGTTGTGCTTTATAGGAAGCACGGTAGCGCAGCACTACAAAGGAGCTTATGGACTCCATGCTACAGTGGGGTGACACCACAATGAGGTTCCCAGGTAGGGGTAATGCTTCGGCTTAGCAAGCCATGTCACTGCGGCGTAGCACCACTTACAGGCAGGTAGCCTAATGCTGTATATTATAAATGAAGAGTGGTAGACAGTACTACAAAGAGGCCAGTGTCCTCATGTTACAGTGGCATGACACCACAAAGAGGTACCAGGTAGGATAAAGCCTCGGCTTCGTAAGCTATGTCATAGCGGCGTAACACCGCGCGGAAGCGCAAGGCTTCATGCTGGGTAGTTTGGCACTACAAAGAGGCTTGTGACCTCATGCTACAGTAGTATGACTCTACGATGAGGTACCCAGTTAGGGATAAAGTCTCGGCTTTAAGCCATGTCATAGCGGCGTAGCACTGCACGGAAGCGCAAGGCTTCATGCCAAGGACTCTTTAAAAGAACTCACCTAGAGTGTATGGATAGAGAAACAGGCCGTCTCTTGAGGGTAAACTTGTAGACGCCCAAAATACATACACCGAAATCAGGCTGACACATGGCCTTTAATGTGCACCCAGAAGCACAGATAACTACATTATGTGAGTGGAAAGAATTGCAGCTATGGTGCAGAATTCAAGGCTTAGTCCATTCTTGTATCATACTGTTATTTGACCCATGCGGGAAGATTCAAGTCGTCAGCGACATCTCTCCTAATGCAAAATGGACAGTTACTGTGGGGAACGCTCAACCCTAGACACATATATGATGAGATATGTGGGGGATTGTTGGTGCTCTTGCTCCTTGACATGAAGAGAGCTTGCTCTCAACATGCTTTGTAAAGTTTAGTCCCACATTAGAAAAGCACCATGAGTTATCTCAACATATATATGAGTATGTGTTGTTAGGATATGCACATGGGATGGTGACACTAAGGAGGGAACCATGCGGGTGATTTTACTAAGAGAAAAATAATTAATTCCAACAAGGACGTAAGTTGATTTTTGTTGTGCGGGCTCGGACTCGACACAGACTCCAGGTTGTCTCGTGCATGCACGGAAGTGTTCGAGGGGAAGGCGTGGGCTAGCACTCGACTATGTTGATTGTGGGATGATGTAAAACATCAAACTCTATTTTAGAGTATTGGTGTTTTAGTCCCACATCGGATATGAGAGATGGTGAAGTCTCACTCCACTCTATAAATAGAGCCCCCTTGCCTCTTTTACAAGATGCACCAAAGAAGAGAGTTAAGGGAGTCCGTAAAGTTCAGGAAGCCCGTTCAAGTCACAAATATTGACTGACGAGCGTTCCAGAAGTTCTCTTGAACTTGCTGGTTCCTGGAAGCGGATCGTATAGAGACGAATCTTGCTTTGAGCAACGGTGTTTTTACACCCCAGCAGATTTAATCCTCCTCTTCTTCTTCTTCTTCTTCTTCTTCTTCTTCTTCTTCTGTTTCTCTGTAACTCGTTCTTCAGGTTTTAAGGCACCTACTGAGTAGGGAGGCCTAACTTTGTTCTTGAGATCTATCTCATTTGTGGCACCTACTGTATAGGCTTGCTAAACTCCTCATTTGTGGCACCTACTGTGTAGGCTTGCTGAACTCCTATTTTTCATCTATATCCACGTCTCGGGACTAACACTGGTTATCCACCAGTTTATTATCTCTCTCAATTGTATATACGATGACATCTGGAAATTTATAAGTGACATGCAAAATAGGCTAGATTATTATTAGACAATGAGAATGAATTTACATTTATCATAATGTACAAGAATTAGGGATGAATAGTATAATTTGAGAAACTTGTACAAGATATTGTACAGATATCAATTTGTCATTGATTTACAATTTCGGAAGATATGCTGTACAGGATGAAATTAACATTAATTTACATTTCGGGAATTATCTTACTCTGGCAGAAGTGGAAGCCGAGAAACACTAGCACCCGCATTCCCACCTGTTAGCGAATTTGTGCTCCGTTTGCTTGAATGTGGAGGGGCACACCCAACAGAGAGGCTTTTCTTGCCTAATTTCAGAGGAAGGATCTGCAGCCTTGAGTTTAGTTCGGTCCCTGATTTCTCTGCTGCTAACTGATAGCTCTCTACGAGCTCCAGCTGACGAGCAATTATCTCTGAGCATCTAGGCAGAAGTTCTACAGGTTCCCTACCAGGGATAACAATATATTCGATCGCCATACGAACCTCCTGAAAAGAGGCATCAAGTTCCATTTGCGGGTTCAGACAATTGAAGATCAACTTTAGAAAAAGACAAACGTCCGTAAAATAGACAGTGATCAGAAATTGAATAGCGGTGGCAAGCAGAAGACATTGATGATTACTTGTATGACAGATACTAAAAATGAATTTACACAAGTAGAAATGTAAAAATGCAAACGACTTTAATGAAACTACCAAGGTTTACACACATGCTAATATTGTTAACAATCCAACAATAGCATTCCTTATTTTGGTATATGTTGCTTCATATTTTTATGTTACTTTCATTGAATATGCATGTATGATAATGTTTACTGAAACATAAAAACGGAAGTAAAAGCAAATCAAGTACACATTTCAGACAGTTTTACTGAAATATCAGAGTTTCAAACAATTTGGCCTTTTTTCTCAGAGGTTTCAGCATTCACTCAAATTCAAAAGTTTTGGATGTTTCAGAGGATTTTCAAATATTTATCAAATGTTCCAGCTACTTTCTGACAAGTTTTTTTTACAGTTTTGGATCATAATAAACCCACACCGACTAAAATTTACCTATATTAGCCCAAAGTTGGAGGTTTCAGCTGATACTGACTTTATCATGCAATTCCAAATTGGTTTGGTCTTCTGTTATTATAGTCTCCTCGAAAATAGTCTATCTAGGTCCCATATTCAATTTCGTCTTCAGGAAGTAACATTTTGCTTACTGTTCTCCTAGTAATTGTTCATTAGTTATAGTAAGGTCACCTTTTTGAACTCGAGTTCATTAGAAACTGAATTTCCTTACTACTACGTAAGCACCCATCTTTGTTCTGATCTCCTACTCTATCAATCTCCACAGAAAATTGCATTTCTATGATGTCTTCTGGTACTATTGGTGGTGCATTGGTGATAATAAAGAATCCCGTGCCATAGTACAAGTACACCAATCCTTTCTACATCACACTGTGATCCTTCACTCCCAACCACTTTTAGTTTTATTCTTTACTTAAAGTATCTGTAGCCAGTAACAAAAATAAATTTAAATGCAAGTGTAAGCATGAATATTTTCTGGTGAGCATATGACAATGACAATAAAGTTTCTAGCAAACCTGCACTCTCAAAATCAAAATACATTTCCTGCAATTACTGGTAATAATTTCACAAGTGATGCTTATAAACTCTAATAGAACTCCGTAAAGAAGAAAATCCTAAATAACTAAAATGGAGAAATGCAATCTCAGTTTCTTTGAAGACTACCAACAGACGCTTCTGATTTTGCATGGACTACTAACCTTCCAAACTTATCCAACTGTTAGAGGTAAGTCTATATATACTTTTCAGGACTATCTTATTTATATATATTCTGTGTGACCAAACAATTGTCATAAAGCCTAATATAAGAGGCAAACCTGGTTGGTATAGACTGCCCACATGAAATATGAAGGCTCAGGTTACAGATAAAAAAAAATATTATGATGAAAGGTTCTCAGTCGCAAGAATATGAAAATAGGGAAAAGATCTGTAAGTTGATCTTAGATTTTTCTTTTTTCTTTTTTTGTGCATGACAAACTGAACCGGTTGTATAGGTAAAAAGGAGTTTGCAATTGATATTAGTAATAATAGGACTTGGAAACATCTATTCAAAGTTATGATGGGCACCTCCAAGGCATCTATCTCCTCCAAAGACGGTTTTCTCTCTGGGGCGTCATCTTCAATCTCAATATCTCTTCCAACATGATTAACTGGCCCATTCAGTACAGATCCAAAAGACTCCATTCCAAGAATCATCCTGACTGCCTTTACCATCTGTGCCATAGTATTTGCCTGCAGTTATAATAGGGCATGGTTAGAACACTTGCATTAAAAGAGTGAGTACAAAGTATATAGTACCTTAATAACAAACACTGGCAGCTGGTGATACTTTGCAACACTGCGGATCCAGGGGTTTTGCTTCATTTCAGAACTTGATGCAAGAATTGCATTAGCCGATCCAATGTCATCAGTTACATCTATGTCATTATCAAATCCCATCACTTGTGCTACTTGCAGTAGATCAGCTTCCAGGATCTAGCAAACAGTATGATTTTGTTTAAATTTTCCATCAGGCTTATGTCTACTTAAACTAAATAAACAAAAATGACAGCATACATAGATTATGACTTTGGGATTGACATTCCTTTCACTCTTTGGCTTTTAATGTGTCATAGAGATGAATGCAATTCCCAATAGCATTATTGTATCATCTTACCTCTTCACCTGGACTTTGTATAGTTTCGGGGAACTTGGACGGTGCTCCTTGGTTGCATGAGCTTAAAGTACATATCCAAAAGTTAGGTCTACCTAACTGCCAACTAGTCACTTAGGGTTTTATGGCATGACCCTCTCATGCTCGTAGCTACCTTGGCTACGGATTTGACACCAAAATAGAGGGTGGTTGACATCAAGTCGTTAGTCGGTCATAAAAACTTTGTCAAATCGCTTTTTTATGTTCCGTAGCCGACCCCATTCTGACAGGAGAAGGCTTGGATGATGATGATGACGACGATGATCACATAGATTATGACTTGTGAGCATATACAGTAGAGATTAAGGGAAACTTGTGACATTGTTGTTACAGAAAAAATGGAACTGACATCAATAGTTATGATTAGTATGTATATATATGAAAGGAAGCTGCACGACACTAGTAGAAATGTACTACCCATGTTTCTATAGTTTAGATATGTAAATAAATGGCTTTTTAATAAGTTGAAAAATATCTATGCAGTTAATAGCTTTAACTATTTGGGATAAGGGGGGAGTATTCACCTTGTAAACGTATACACGAACAGGTGGGCTCTTTGGCACCAACTTCTTACTTACTCCTTTCTTGGTATGTCCTGCAGTGCTAGCTACCACATCTTCAGCAATTGTAATCTCAGTGTTCTCATCTTGTTTGCTGGTAATGAACGATTCTTCCTTGTCAAACTTTGGTAGTGAAGTTTTGCTACCAGAATCATTAACTTTAGGAGCCATTTTACGCACTTCAACCAGAGGAGACCTCCCTGTTGCCATGAAACACAAGACCTTAAAATTACCTTAATGGCTAAACTCATGAATCTACACATGTAGTACGAGTATGCACAAAGTAAAATTTGTCTGTAGTTAAAGGTAAGATATTATACCTGCAAGAATAGCATCTACAGTTGCTTCTAGTTTGTGGTGAACTCTGCATTCCGTCTTTGATACCATCTCCACAGCACAGGTAAATGTAGGAGGACCTTTCCTCTCGAGTATTGTTTTCTGAACTTTCCTTTTTCTTGCTTCATCATCACCAAGCGTAACACTCTGCAAGCATATAATAAAAATAACTGACATAGCACTAATATTTCCTGCATGGACCAATGCATGTATCTACATAGACTACATTGCTTCAACTGGATCACATGGAATAAAATATCATATCTGAGCATATAGTTAAATAACTATCCAATATAGAGAATAGTGGTACTACTATATAATTGTAGTTCCATCTTCACATCAGCATAAGGAAATTAGTAAGTGGCCTCAGTATAAGGAAAATAATGGTCTGACCGAGTCCAACAGTATCATCCCTAAATATCTGACCTTAAAATAATTTGTGCTATGAATCTACCATAAAACCTAACAAAACCGATATTATATAACAAGGAATTGAAACTAAGGAAACCAAATAATTGCGCGCTACAATTAATTGGGAGCAGTAAACATATACAAAATGAAACTTTTTGGTATATGTAATTGGTTCCTCATTTAAAAACTTAAGATAATTCTATACTTTTCTCTAGTCACAACTTCGTAAAGAAATAGCACATAGGTTTTAAAAAGGTAGTAGCAAACCTCTATCCCTCCAACAAGGTTCTGCAGACATGGATTTTTTATTATGCTGTCAATTGTTACTCCATGTGCTGTCCCAACTAGTTGAACTCCTCTTTGGGCAATAGTACTGGCTGCCATTGCTTCAAGTTCTGTCCCAATTTCATCAATTATAATGACTTCGGGCATGTGATTTTCAACAGCTTCAATCATAACCTGCAAAGACATCATAAATTATTCAAATAGCAACATAGATATTGCCACATGATAATCAATTTACAACTTGGGTGTATCCCCATTATGAATGAACTTCATAATGAGAACTTCTTGAACATTTTACTCATCAAATCTCTCGCACTGAAGACTCACACTGTGCTGCAAGTTAACATTAGGAACTTGCATTCTCCTTGCACGCCCTATTCCTGAGTGGGGTACATCGCCATCACCACCAATCTCATTAGAAGTGTCAACTATGACAACACGTTTCATGTGTTCATCTGCAAGCGTCCTAGCTATCTCTCTGCATATATATAAAACTTCTAATTATAAGATGTATATATAACTTTAACAAGAAAATTTCACAAACTGGTTTAGTTGAAATATGATTTTATATTTTATAATAACAAGTATTGGAGTCATTTGCAGTTTTCTCCTCGTGCCTGCAGGTTATTTTGTTGCAGCAGAATTTGTTTCTCGTTGAAACTAGCTCTAAAACAAAAGCAACAGCCTGCAGCTTTATTTATTTATTCTTATTAGTACCAGCCGGCCGATAGACGAAAGAGAATCATTTTCGTTTTGATCTGGTTAGGGTCAACATAGGGAATACCTTCACCTCCATAAAGCACGAGACATGTCCTTATGCATATATTGTAGGTAGATGAAAATTTTGTACGTTAAACATATTTATGATAGCTTCGGAACAGATCACACTGTTTGCTGATTAACCAACACATCAGACTAGGGATGATACCTGATCACAGTGGTCTTGCCAACACCTGGAGGACCTATAACCAAGATGGAACCCCCACCCTCGACTAAATCATGTATCATCTCCGCACTTCCTGATATTGCCCGTCCAACTCGACAAGTGAGGCCAATTATATGCATCTTTCGGTTACGAATGGCACTTATCCGGTGCAAGGAATGGTTAATACCAGAGCGGTTATCATCAGAAAAGTCACCAACCTGTAAGAAGTACATATCAAAGTATACTTTCATTATCTCAAATAAAAGCACAATAAATGCATATTCCTGGAAAAAAAAAAAAGGGGTAGGCATAGCGAGCTATCATGTGAAACTATAATAATAGGATGCTTCCACATCAACTTCTAGTTAACCTAATCACGATAATAACAGGAGAGCCCTACAGAGCAGAGGGTCTATACATAGGTGTAAATTGAAAGACAAAAAGGTCCAGAACAAAAAAAACAACACATATACATTTTGCCAGAAATAAATCAATGAAAGAGGTGGATTTAATTACAATGAAGTCCTCATCTTAAATAGAAACAGAAAAAAATGGAAGATGATACAGAGATACAGACTTGCTTGGACTGAACCTTTGTGATTCCTGATTTACTGAGTAGGGAGATGGTTCCCAAAATTGATAGAGAATAAGAAGAAGCAAAACGAACAATATCTAGCCTATGCAGTCATAAGCAAGAGATGACCTTGCCACAAAATCTACAAGGCCAATTTGCGGGTAATAGACCTAGCAAAATTTTCAATGAAACTAACCCCATACAATACTATCACATACAAAAAAAATGCAATACTACGATCTCTTTTTTCTTCAACCAAAACATACAAAATAGCAATTATATCAATGGAATTATCATCCTAATCAAATGAGCAGCGTATACAAACTTTCTCTCATTAGAAGGGGGTCGGCTAAAAAATGAGAAAACTCCAAAAGTGAGTGCAGGTGCCAAATTCCTAGCCAACTAGTTATGAGTAAGCGAGGATCTTCATAGTTAGACCTACCAAATTTTTCAGCAGTTTAACCCCATGGAAACTGCAATCATTGATTTCCCTTCTGTTGGATTGGTCCTGGCCAAACCGGGATCGTGTTCCTTCTAACCAGTGTCTACTGTTTTGTCGGGTGCAACTGGCGGGTCTTACGTGATCTATGGGTAGGTCACTTCAATTTCCTATTTATTTAATTAGGAATAAATAAGAGTATCCTACTCATAATAGATCAATTGAGTACTTGTCGAGGTGGTTAGTGTTCAACCTTCGGTATTGTGTAGGATATTAATGCTCGACATATTTAAATGATACTAATTGTTATTGCCGGGAACGCCGGGGCACGCTTTTCGATAGAAAATACAGAAACTGAAACAGTTGTAAAGACAACGTTTCAAATGCAATTCCTTAAAGAAGGTTTTGCAACAGAGATCCAGAAGGATTCTGCAAATTACGAGATCTAAAAAGATATCGTAATTCACGAATAATCTAAAGAGATTTTCATGATCGTAGCAAACTGACAGTAGTGCCTTCTAAAAAGAAGATACTGACAGAACTGCTAAAGGCAACAGAAAGATGACAGGTGAGAGATGGAAATGCTGGGGTGAATTATCACCGTTGCTCAAAGCTTTATTCGCCCTCTGCGAACAGCTTCCAGGAACCAGCAAGGTTGACGGAAAACCTTGGAACACTCCTGCTCTTCTGACTCCTCGGAAGATGGCGAACTCCTCTGGCAATGGCTCTACTCTTCTCTCTGTTTCTGAAGTAACAGAACTCACGCGTACTAAAAAGTACTAGTGTTTGTGTTAAAGAACACGCTCACTACTCTGTTGTGTTAAAGAACACTTAGAGTTTTTCTCCCTGGAATTCTGATTACTCTAACTCTGAGAGAGAGGAGAGAACCTGCATATATAGCCCACGGGACGGTTGCCAAGCAGTTGCCTGAACTTCAGGGTAGTGGCTGAACCACTCCTGAAAGTGCAGCAACTGCTGCAACCGTTTTCGCTCTAATATGCAGCCAGCCATACGCACATACGCACTCTACGCACACTGCGTACGCTGCGCACACTGCGCACTCTACGCACGCTGCGTACGCTGCGCACACTGCGCGTACTGGGCGTACTGGGCTGCGTACTGGGCTGCGTAACTGGGCCAGCGTAACTGGGCTCGCGTAACGGGCCGCGCAACGTGGTCGCGCAAGTGGCTCGCGCAACGAGCGCAACTTAAGCGCACTATGCGCCTAGCGACGATGCTGATGTGCTAAGTGCAAAGTGCGCCAACAAAACGCCACATTACGCCTCATGAGCCCTTGAGCCCGAGTCCGAGCCCGAGTCCGAGTCGCTAAGCCCCAACGGGACTTAGCTCCTATAGAAATTAATTTCCCAAGAGCAAAAAGCATGAATGCTTTAATTGTTGATTTTAGCCTTTTTTCCATTAGAAAAATAATCCCACATGGCAAACCCATGTGCACCTCCACACCACTTGTGCATCTCCAATAATAGCAAAGCTAATATATAGAGATACAAACCATTTGTTTTTTCCGATGTGGGACTAAACCTTTCTAAAGAAAAAAACCAAAAAACCCAACAATCTCCCACATATCTCTATATATGGATATAAGTGTTCCCCACAGTAACTGTCCATTATGCTTTTAGGATAGATGCCACTTAAGACTTGAATCTTCCCACGTGAGTCAAACAACAGACTACAACCACAAGAATGGACTAAGTCTTGAATTCTGCATTATAGCTGAAATTCTTCCCACTCACATAATGTAGTTACATGTGCCTCTGGCTGCACATTTAAGGCCGTGTGTCAGCCTAGTTTCAGTGTATAATATTGGGCGTCTACAAGTTTACCCTCAAGAGACGGCCTGATATCTCTTTGTCCATACACTATAGGTGAGTTCTTTATTAAAGAGACAGCATGAAGCGTCCAACGCTTCCTTTGCGGTGCTACGCCGCTATGACATGGCCTTAAGCCGAGGACCTTACCCCGAATCACCGGGAACCTCATCGTAGTGTCATACTACCCATAGCATGAGGTCTAGCCCCTTTGTAGTGCCAAACTACCCAGCATGAAGCCTTACGCTTCTGTGCGGTGTTACGCCGCTACGACATGGCTTGCAAGGCCGAGGCTTTATCCCTAGCCGGGTTTACCTCATTGTGGTGTCGTGCCACCCGTAACATGAGGAACACCTCCTCTTTGTAGTGCTGACTACATCCCTCTTTAATTCAATATACAGCATTAGGCCAACTGCCTATTTGCGGTGCTATGCCGCTGTGACTTGGCTAACATAGCCGAGGCTTTACCTCCTTCGAGAACCTCATAGTGGAGTCACCGCCACACATAGCATGGAGTCACACTCCTTGTAGTGCTGTGCTACCATGCTTCCTGTAAAGCATACCAGACATTCCAAATGCCTGAGAACTCATTAAGGCATTTAAGCCAACCTCCCACAGGACCTGTTTTCCGCAGAAAACAACAGTAGACAACAGTGGTTATAGGTCCGTAACCTCTCCATGCCCAATAGAACATGTACCCACCGTTCCTGATATTCTTTCGATTAGTTGGTCCTCCCTTGAACCAAAAGTTAGATGCCTAGTAGATAAATCTTTGAACTAATAGCATAAAACTTTATGGTAGGAATACAATAATACAATATCAGAATGCCTTCAAGCCTATTTTACAAGCTGTGTCATCGACCAGCTGGCGCTTGAGGCCCTTGGTGAACGGATCCGCCAGGTTCTCCTGACTCCGAACATCAATTACTGCAATAACACCTCTCTTGATAAGATCGTGTACTGCCATGTGCTTCAACCGCACAGTCCTCTTCTTCCCGTTGAAAAGGTCATTTGATGCCACCGCCGCAGTCGCCTAGTTGTCGCAGTATATCGGTATCGCTGGTATTTGCGTCCCAACCAATGGAAGATCATACATGAGCTCCCGAAGCCATTCTGCTTCCTCGGCTGCGGTATCTAGTGCAAAGAACTCAGATTCCATAAATGACCGCGAGAGCATAGTCTGCTTCTTCGACTTCCACGATATAGTAGCTCCACCCATTGTGAAAATGTATCCACCTGTGGACCTCTCGCTCTCCACCTCTGAACACCAACTGGCATCACTAAAGCCTTCCACTACCGGAGGATCTCCGCTGTAGTACAGTGCATATGTCTGAGTCTTCTTGAGATATCTCATAACTCGTTTCACAGCTTTCCAGTGTTCAACACCTGGATTGCTCGTAAAACGACTCAGCATTCCCACGGCGAAAGCTATGTCAGGTCTTGTGGCAGTAGTAGCATACATCAAACTCCCGATTACGCTTGCATACTCCAGCTGCCTGACGCTTTCCCCTGAATTAGGCTTCAGCTTCAGATCACACCAGTACGGCGTATCGATCCCTGGAAGATCCCGATACCCATAACGAGTGATCATTTTCTCAATATAATGAGACTGTGACAGCGCTAGTCCAGTGTCTGTCCGGATGATCTTGATCCCTAAGATCACATCAGCTTCCCCCAAGTCCTTCATACTGAACTTGCTTGAGATGAATTTCTTTGTCTCCGTGACACATCTAATATCCGTACCTAGGATGAGCATGTCGTCCACGTACAGACAAACGATCACACCTCTTCCATCAGCGAACTTTGTGTAAACATACTTGTCCGTATCGCTGACCATGTAGCCATTTGATCTTATAACTTTGTCAAATTTCTCATGCCACATCTTGGGAGCCTGTTTAAGACCGTACAAGGATTTCACCAACTTGCAGACTTTGTCTTCAAGACCTCTGATGACAAATCCCTCTGGCTGTTACATGTAAATCTCTTCGGTCAGCTCGCCATTTAGGAAAGCCGTATTCACATCCATTTGATGTATCACCATCTTATTTATTGCTGCGAGAGCAATCAACATTCTGATGGTGGTCATCCGGGCTACTGGAGCATATGTGTCAAAGTAGTCAATCCCCTACTTCTGAGAAAATCCCTTGGCTACCAACCTAGCCTTGAACTTGTCAATAGTTCCGTCTGCTTTCATCTTCTTCTTGAAGATCCATTTGCATCCGATGGGTTTCGCTCCTTCAGGAAGATCAACCAACGTCCAAGTGTTATTTGAGGTGATGGAGTCAATCTCATTGTCAATCGCCTCCTTCCAGAAAACCGCGTCTCTGGTCTTCATCGCCTCATCATAGGTAAGCGGATCTGCTTCCACATGATAGGTGACAAAGTCACTTCCGAAGTCCTTCGGCCTCCTCACACGCTTAGCTGACGGCTCAGCTTGTTCTGGTTCAACCGTTGTTTCAACAACAACATCTTCTTGGACCACATCTTCATTGAAGACTTCAGTTTCTTGTGCACCCTCATTATTCTCCAGAACATCCGGAAGAACAATATTCTTGTGCCTTGCAAACTTGTCTTCAAAATATTCTGCATCGCGAGATTCAATGATATGATTTGACTCAATATCAAGAAATCTCCGAGCATCACTCTTCTCGGCATACCCCAAGAAGATCGTCTTTGTAGTCCTTGTCCCAAGCTTCTGAATCTTTAGATCTGGAAGCTTGACATACGCCAGACACCCCCACACTCAAATGACATTCAAGTTAGGTCTGACCTTGAACCAGAGTTCATGAGGAGTAACGTCTGAAGTTGCATGAGGCACTCTATTTAGAATAAAAGTGGCCGTCAATGCAGCTTCTCCCCAGTAGCACTTAGGAAGGCCAGCAGTCAACAACATTGAATTTATCATTTCTGTCAACGTCCTGTTCTTCCTCTCAGCTACTCCGTTTGATTGAGGAGAGTACGGAGCCGTAGTCTCATTGACAATTCCATGTTCCTTACAGAACGATGCGAATTCATGAGACCTGTACTCCCCACCTCGATCACTTCTTATCCTTTTGAGTTGTTGTCCAGTCTGCCGCTCAGCTTCGGCTCTGAACTCCTTGAACTTCTCGAATGCTTTGTCTTTAGCCTTCAGCAAGTAGACGAACGCATACTTTGAGAAGTCATCGATGAAGGTTATGAAATACTTCATCCCGGCCTTTGTAGAGAACTGTTTGAAGTCACAGATATCGGAGTGAACCAACTCCAGAAGATCTGTACTTCGATTAACCCGAGGAAATGATTTCCTTGTGATCTTCGTTTGAACACAAACTTCACATTTCTCTACCTTACCCCCACATTTGGAGATAAGTCCTAGACTAGACATTCTGTTTATTCGTTTACAATGAACATGTCCTAGCCTATTATGCCACAACTCAAGAGTATAAGCAGAATGAGTGACTTCATTAATTACATTAATTATATTGGACTGATTTACAAGCTGAATCTTGAACATTCCTTCGGTATAAAAAGCTTTCCCGAAATATGTTCCCTTGATAGACATCACCATCTGGCCAGCATTGATGTCCATCCTGAGGCCTGCATTACAGAGTAGGCCTCCCGAGACTAGGTTCTTGGCGATAGCAGGTACGTGCTTTACGCCTTGAAGCGTCAGAGACTTCCCCGAAGTCAGCTTCAACACCACCGTCGCGATCCCGAGCACTTCAGCTTGTGCTTGGTTCGCCATCACAACCGCTTCAGAAGTGGGTGTGTAGGTGGTGAACCACTCATTACTGGAGTAGACATGGCAGGTGGCTCCAGTATCTACCCACCAGTCTGAATCAGATCCTACAGCATCAACCTGTCCAATCATAGCAATTACATCAGTAATCATAGAGACTTTGCTAGGCTCACCTTGCTCTGATTTCTTGGCCGGTGCTGTGCATTCACTTTTGAAATGGCCCAACTGGCCACACTTGAAACAAGGCATCTTTGCCTTAGATTTCTTTGACTTGAAAGAAGTTCCCTTAACATTCAAGTTGTTAGGGTTCTTCTTCTTCTTCTGGAAATCTGCACGCTTTCCCTTTCCCTTTGGTTCCTTGGTCTGAACCAGATTGGCGTTAGCCAATTGCTTGGACAGCGTGTCAACTTTATGTTGAGCCCTCATCTGGTCTTCAACATAAATTTCCTGCAGGAGATCTTCAAGGGTGATCTCCAGCTTCTTCCTATGCATGTTTGCATAGAACTTACTCCACCCAGCGGGGAGCTTTGAGACAATCCCTCCAACAACAAACTTGTCGGGGAGGGGCATAGCCTCGTCTTCCAACTTCTGTCGCAGCTTCAGAAATTCTTTGACCTGCGGCAGCATGGACTTCTCGTCCTCAAAGAGCCATTTGTGATATTTTTCAACCACAAATATTTTGCTCCTGTTCTTGTCTTCTTCGTACAGTTTTTCTAGAGACTCTCATATGTCTCTAGCGATATTCTTCTTAGAATAGGATTCTGCTAGGAAATTCTCCATAGCATTCAGGATAAGCAACCTGCAAATGCTATTCTCCCTTCTCCACTTGGCCTGAAGTTTAGTAGCTGCAGAGATTGCGGCAGCAGACCCAGTATCTGGAACGGTAGGTTCCTCTTCAAGAAGCACGTGATCCACGTCTCTGAGTTGAAGAGTGAGATAAACCTTCCTCTTCCAGACTTGATAATGCTCTCCATCAAACTTCTCTAACTTACAGAATTCAGTGTTTAGGAGTGAAGCATTAATGTTTTCCATCGTAGCAATAAAGCTTTGAGATTGTTATTGCCGGGAACGCCGGGGCACGCTTTTCGATGGAAAATACAGAAACTGAAACAGTTGTAAAGACAACGTTTCAAATGCAATTCCTTAAAGAAGATTTTACAACAGAGATCCAGAAGGATTCTGCAAATTACGAGATCTAAAAAGATATCGTAATTCACGAATAATCTAAAGAGATTTTCATGATCGTAGCAAAGTGACAGTAGTGCCTTCTAAAAATAAGATACTGACAGAACTGCTAAAGGCAACAGAAAGATGACAGGTGAGAGATGGAAATGCTGGAGTGAATTATCACTGTTGCTCAAAGCTTTATTCGCCCTCTGCGAATAGCTTCCAGGAACCAGCAAGGTTGACGGAAAACCTTGGAACACTCCTGCTCTTCTGACTCCTCGGAAGACGGCGAACTCCTCTGGCAATGGCTCTACTCTTCTCTCTCTGTTTCTGAAGTAACAGAACTCACGCGTACTAAAAAGTACTAGTGTTTGTGTTAAAGAACACGCTCACTACTCTGTTGTGTTCGCACTATGCGCCTAGCGACGATGCTGACGTGCTAAGTGCAAAGTGCGCCAACAAAACGCCTCATGAGCCCGAGTCCGAGCCCGAGTTCGAGTCCGAGTCCGAGTCGCTAAGCCCCAACGGGGCTTAGCTCCTATGGAAATTAATTTCCCAAGAGCAAAAAGCATGAATGCTTTAATTGTTGATTTTAGCCTTTTTCCCATTAGAAAAATAGTCCCACATGGCAAACCCATGTGCACCTCCACACCACTTGTGCATCTCCAATAATAGCAAAGCTAATATATAGAGATACAAACCATTTGTTTTTTCCGATGTGGTACTAAACCTTTCTAAAGGAAAAAACCAAAAAACCCAACACTAAGTTCCATCAACAAATAGTCCAAAGGATGATCTCTCATTAGTTGAAGGCATAAGATTAGGATTCCTCGAATCCTTATTTATCCTCCTCTATATATGTATCCTCCTCTATACGTGACAGAATCTTCATATCAGAATCTCCACTCCCTTTCCTCTCCCATATTTATATCCTCCACCGTTGAATCATTCGTAAGATCACATCAGATCATGGAATGAGCACGGATCATCAATCAATCTGGGTTAGAAATGAAAATAACTAGTTCCGATGTTGTTCATTACTTAGCCAATTAATCCTAACACGCCATTTATGTTTATATCCATATTGACCAAAAGCAAGTAAAATGCAATCAGAATCCCAAGATTACTACCTTGGACACCGCGTGCAGCAGATCCTCCCGCCTCACCGGCCGGTCCGACACGACCCAATCCCCAGACGGGAAGCGGGCGATGGGCTTCCTCCCCAGGTCCATCACCACCTCGACCAGCTCACCCACCTCCTCGTGCCCCGCCAGAGCCTTCCTCATCGCCGCGGGAAACAGCTCGAGGAACGCCTCCAGCTCGCCCCTGGGGCCTCCGCCGCCGTCCCTCCTCGGCCTGGCGGGTGCCGAGGTAGACACTGGGGTGCTCCAGCGCTCCGCGTCGGGGCGACGGATCGACGGCGCGGGTTGGGAGAAGGAGCAGGGCAATGCGAAGCTCTTCCGGGGGACTTGGCGGGAGGAGGCGGGGAAGAGGAGTGCGGAAGTGGAGTAGTTGTTGAGAACTAAGCTCAGAGACTCCATTTGATTTTGTTTCTCTTTCTTGCTCTCAATGTTTCTTTGGATTTAAAGGAGGAAGAGTTTTCTTCTTTTGTTGAGTGAGATTTTTTGTCGAACAGGTGATGGGCGGAATAAGGAGGAATTATTCGAAGGGATCTTGGAAACGCAAAGAACTCTTTCCCTTCGCGGGTGGCATGTGGTGGGAATATTGGCTGCGGTCCACAGGTTCGGAGGGAGACTTTTTTGAGAGTTTCTTTGCGTGCCGTTACGATGGAGCTTACTTTTGGGAGGATGTGATAGTCTTTCAACCTGTGGAATTCCTTGTCCATTCGTGATAGTTATTTTTAATAAAAAAAAGGTTATGTAAGTACAAATTTATTTTTAATATTTTTTTTTTCTCTTCAATTATTTAGTTATTTTTAAGGCTAATTAGTGTTTAGATCTGGTTTTATATCAGTTTAGAGTTTAAGTCCTAATATGTCTAATTGGAGAGTTTAGATCCTAAATTTTTATTTTTTGTTTCTTTTTTTCTATTATACACTCCCTTCATATTTGATAATGATATATATAGGTTAGGGAGGATATAATGGAAAAAAAAAACCTTTAAGGTCTAAACTCTCCAATTGGAAATGTGAGGGCTTAAAACTCTAAATTGATATAAAATCCAGGGTCTAAACTCTAATTACTCGTTACTTTAGAATTATTTAGTTTTAGGGTATAAGTATAATATTAAAAATTTATGTTTAGGTCTCTGTATTACTCAGAATAGAATTTTGGTCTCGTCATAATGGTCGACTTAACTGGTCATCCAAAATGGACTCATAAACGAAAATTTTGAATATTGTACGAGATTCTAAAACTAAACGAAAAATATGTGAGGGTTTTGTGACTTCATTATTTAGTTTTTCATGGTGGGGTTGTGTGACATAGGTTAGTTAGTTTTGTTATGACCAATCGAGAATGAGACTTGTGACATTGTTGTTTACTTCTATCATGATCTCAGCAGCCACACAACCCTCATAGCGGTAGTTTCGATGGCGACTTCATGGGCATTATGTATTGTCATATGTCTCTCGTTCTGGTCGTATTGTCCGAATGCTTGCAACTCAAGGGTCATGATGGGGTTGTGTGAATGTTGTCGATCATGATAAAAGCAAACAATAATGTCTCAACTCTCATTCTCGATTGGTCATAAAAAACTAAATAAACCAAGTCACACAATCCTCACCCTGCAAAACTAAATAATCCAAGTCACACAACCCTTACATTTGTTTAGTTTTAGGGTCTCGTATAATATTCAAAATTTGTACTTACATCTCCATTTTGGTCTGTCATCCCAAGTCAACCGCTAGAACTAGACCCAATTCCTCTTCTAGACAATATGAAGACCTAAATGCAAATTTTTAATATAATACGAGACCCTAAAACTAAATAACCCTTGTTTTTATGTAAAAAAAAAAATTCATGTGATGGTATAGTTCATAGGGCAACCTTTTCTCCCCAAAAACCCATAAATAGAAAAGAGCGTGTTTGTAGGATCGATGGCACCTCTAGAGGGGGGGGGGGGGGTAAATAGAGTGCAGGGAAAAAATAATTACCAATTAAAAATTTAAGCAGGTGAAGCAAATAATAATGAACTTGAAATGCAAAGTAAAGCAGTAAATATAGTGGAGGCAAGAAAGCAATACGCAGACACAGTAGGTTTATACTGGTTTTCCTCTGAGAGGACTAGTCCAGTTCGCGAGAACTCTTGCCCGCTATAATCTACTATTTTGAATAGATATTACACCACGTGCTTTACTCCGAAGAATACGCCAACTTGAACACCGTCATGTTTTTATCCGAAGCCCACGATCAAACTTCAACAACATGCTTTCTGAGAAAAGCTTTTATACGCCAAGCTTTGTACAACTCGAACACTCCTAATTGGAAACCACCGGCACTAGAAGAATCGAAGTTGTCTTGGAGATTTGAAGATTGAAGCTTTGTAAATAGAATAGAAAGCTTATGAATAGATAGAGAAGATAAAGATTGAATGAATGAATAGAAATGGGAATTTCTTCTCTTTTTATATGATTTCTAGGACAGAATTTGGGCAGAACTCGGTAGCCTAACATTCATAATTTTGAACATTTAAGATCCAAAAGACTAGGGGATGCTGCTGACCAGGAGAAATCAAGGGGGACCGAGTTCGGACAGAACTCAGGCCGAGTTCGGTTACTAGGGTTTCTGGTCATTTTGGCTTTTGGATTTGGTTTGGTTTTGGGTCAAGGATTGGTTTGCTTTTTGATCAAGAGATGGTTTGGTTTTTGATCAAGAGATAAACTTCTAATTGCCAGTAATCCCGACGCACAATTTATCTATACTCAAGAAAAGAAAAATACAGAATAAAGTATAAAAAATTTGTAGATGCGAAATCTGCGATCTTCTGTTTCTTTTCATATCGAATTTGAAGTTTTAAGTCAATTATCGAAATCGGTTTGACCATGGCTGAATGGGCCAACAATCTCCCCCATTTTGATAATTTGACAAAACTATGATTGATACTTAAGAATCTGTTCAGGTTGATTTGGAAGAACACTTGATGCGGTACGATAGTAGCTTTGGCCTTGAATATTGGTACAATATTTTTGCTCCCCCGTAATGTATGGCCAAGTCTTGTTACTCCCCCGTAACAAAACATGTCGGCTGAAATATCTATAAGAGTCTAGAAAAAAAAATATCTCCAAACAAAAAAATTAGTTATAAACATTTAGATAGAAAAAGTATTAAGTTAAGTATCTATCTACTCCACCGTTTTGTCATATAAGAAAAATGATGCAAGTAAATAGCAGTACTCAGCACAATCAAGAGCATAATAGTAAACATTAACCTTAAAACGAATGCGCAATGCTGAAAACATGGAAATACTAATGGAAACTGAAATAGATAGAGTTCATACAACTAGTCAAATAAACTAAAGTTGATAATGCTTGAAAGAAGCATTTATCACTAATACATAGTCACACAAAATAAAACTAAAAACATAACTAGTGATGGTCTATTACGAGTAAATAGATCCTCAATCATCATCCTCCTTCTCCTCATCATCATCAGCACCTGCCGTCCTGGAAGGATCGGTCTCAGCAGATCGGTTGGGATCATAACGGGCAGTAGCAGGGTCAAAGTATCGCTGAGCTTCTAGATCATCAATGCGATATCCAAGTCTGGTGGGATCACGAACCATAGGGATAGGACCACTAGGGTTGTGAGCAAGACTGTAAGACATATCCCACACAGAGTTGGAGATGGCCTGAAGCTGAAGGGTGGTACGAAAATTCATGGACCGAAACTGATCCATCATGAGATCATGGAGTGACTCAAGAGTAACACTACTGGGAGGGTGAGTAGGATGAGCAGGAGCAGCTAATGGGTCAACTGGAGGAGGAGGAGCCTGAACGGCTGGAAAAAGAGCAGTGCAATGATGCTCATGAAGATAAGCAGGAGCACCATCCTGTGGACAATCCTCAAGCATAACCTCAAAGTACTGAAATATATAAGGCAGATACATCGCATAGAGTAGTCATCGCAGTTTCTTGCGACACCGTTCCATAGCAGCGATGATCGTCTTAGACAGACTGAAGGGGACATAAAAATGGAGATGATAGATAGTAGAAAGCTCTAAGTAGGAGATCTCGTCAGTGGCGATATTCTTTGGAATGATGGTGGAGAATACTATTCTATAAAGGTCATAGAAATAGTTGTTCAAGTGTTTGGGACGAAGAGTGCCTTTGGGTCTAGAGTTTGGTGCACATAACGAGTCACGAAATGAATTAAAAGTTGTCCCTTCGGGAAATTGGACCGAGGTGACATCGACTAATGCGTCTCCAACATTGGAAATGTGAAGTATGATAGCCAAATCATCGGCATCAAAGCCAATATCAACTCCACCAACTTTTGATTTTACTTTGCCGTTAGTGACCGATAAGTTGCAATAAAACATGCGGATAACATTGGAATATATAGAAAAACTAGATTGAACTAGATCTAGCAACTGATGATGTTCAAAAATGTTTGCGTGCTCAAAAAATAATATGAAATTGATAGGAGATCCCGAACAAATCTTTCTTTGATGAAAGTCAGTAAACCACTCATTGATGCATCGTGTGACACAAATAAGAAATCATCAAAGAAGTCACCATCCGTTTTAAAGGGATTGAAAAGTGAAAAGGAGGCCGCCTCGTGAGGAGTTGAGGACGAACCTTCATCAACTTTTCTTTTCTTTTTCGAAGAAATAGGAATTTTAGGAGCCATTGAAATTGAAAAGGATAGAAGGAGTAAAAATATACCGAAATTGAAGATGAACAGTTGAAGAGAACTTCAAGAGAGCTCCGATTCCAAGATTTGAAAGCTTGAGAGGCCTGGAGGAAGGAGAACCAAGAAGTTAGGGTTAGGGTTTTCGGTAGTATTTTGGTGGGTTTGGTGAGGAAGATGATGTAGAGGGTTTAAATAAGGAGGAAACTAGACTGTCCAGCTTCTATTCTGATTCACCCAAACCGAGTTCGGTCAGAGTTCAGCCAGAACTCTGACCGAGTTCTGTCACTTAGTAATCAGGACAGAATTGAAAGTTTGTGATAGGGTTTTAACATAAATACGAAATTAATTAGTAATAATTGAGTTAAAATAAATAATTAATATTAACTAATTAAAAATGCATAAATCGTATATAATATCTCGGGTTAGTTGTAGGGGCCGGATCCCAGCTAGCAGTAGTCCGAAGACTAGTACACTGTATCGCTTCGGGCTATTTACACCTGTGTGACAGAAGGGCCCTTTCGGCTTATAACCAAAATATTTTTAACAAATTTATGAGATTTAATCAAATAATATTTAATTATATTATTTTAACATCCAAAATTCATAATTCTCTTCGTATAAAGTTAAAACGATCTTCAGCCAATGTTTTGTGAAGATGTCAGCTAGTTGATGTTCAATGTCAACAAATTCTAAGTTAATATCTCCCTGTAAAATATGATCTCTAAGAAAATGATGTCTAATTTCTATGTGTTTAGTGCGTGAATGACATATCGGATTCTTCGTGAGATTAATGGAGCTAGTGTTATCGTAGTAAATAGGAATGTTGTTAAACGTTAACTGATAGTCTTCCAAGGTTTGCTTCATCCATAAAATTTGAGCACAATAACGTCTTGCGGCTATATATTCAGCCTCGGTTGTTAATAATGAAGAACAGTTTGGCAACTCTAGAGGGGGGGTGAATAGAGTATATATATATAATGACTAATTAAAAAATTACTCTTTCACGAACAATGAATAATCAGAGTAAAATACGGAATGTAAATGAAAGACAAGAGAGCATACGCAAACACAACAATTTTAACCTGGTTTTCCTCGTGGAGGACTAGTCCAGGCCTGAGAACTCTAGCTCAGGATTAAATCCACTATTTGTGAAATAGTAGCTTACAACCCGTGCCTTTACTTCAGAAGAGCACGTCAACTTCTTACAGAGAATCGCAGTGGCGATTGCTTGGAATTGTCCAAGCGATTTCTTCACTCTTGCACAAGAATCCTAACTGAGAGATGCTGAGCACTCGAGACTTAGGAGGCTTGTGGCTAGTAGATGGGAAGGGTATGGCTTATAGAGCTTGTAGGAGAGAAGAGAAGAGAAGATTGAGTGATTCAAAATGAGAGAATTCATGCCCTATTTATACTGATTTTTGAGGCAGAATTCGGCCAGAATTCGGGTAGGAGAATTCAAAAATTTGGCCGTTGGACAGCTAGCAACCAGCTAACCCTAAAATTAGGGTTCCTGATTTCTAGGGGACAGAGTTCGGCCCGAACTCTGTGTGGAGGCAGAGTTCGGCCCGAACTCTGTCTCCAGAGCACAGAGTGATTCTAAGTGGGACTTGTGGGCAATTTTGTTTCGGTGGAGCTTGGGATTTTGGGTAGGCTTGTAGACCAAGTTCCAAGAGCTCAGCATAACTCAGAGTACATACTTCTAGACTCAATGAAATGTAAAAGTACAGACTCGAAAATATACTGAGAGTCGGAAACTGAGCTGTCGTTTGTCCCGAACTGAAAGCAGACGTCGTGTGTCGTATTGAATTTATACAGATATTATTTAGTCAATGTAGTCAATATTTGGTTGACTGTGAATTTGTGTCAACAATCTCCCCCATATTGATAATTGACAAAATAATATATGTATATTTCAATATTCATACCTTGACACAGTTGATTACAACATAGCTCCCCCATAACTGATGCAGAGCTAGAATCGGATAGCTCCCCCGTAATCAGTGAACGGTTCCGAGCTAGAAGTAGTAGCTCTCCCCCGTAAACAGTGCATATACCCTGTAACCTGATAGATAACATATTTCTAGAACGAGCACAGATATACACAGATGAATGCATAGAACCTGCATAGAACCTGTAATAGTTTCCCAAAACAAGCCAGCACAAAAATATACATATGTTTCTCCCCCTTTTGGCAGTTAGCAATATAAATAAGCAATGAATAGTAATGCAACCACACCAAGAGAAAAAAATAGTATAATACTAGACAAGAGAGTGCATTGGCATAAAAGAAACTACGAAAAATAGCATAAAATGATATCCACCAACCAGAATGTCAAACACATCATCAGGGTTCTAAGATAAAAATCCAGTACATAAATCCATAACTAAATAACTAAAAATATAAAGCAACTAAGACCATCAGCAGTGGCAGCAGCATAACAAGCCAGTCTCCATCACGGAGCACCAGAAGGTCCTGGAACATCTGAAGGACCAGGGAAAGGGCCAACGAAAAGGTCCTGGAACATCTGAAGATCCACAAAAGTATCATCTGGATCCATATACTGTATGACCCACGGATCGTCTAGACGATGACCCGAGCGATGTGGATCCCGCTCAATAGGCACATGCAAATCAGGATGACGAGCAAGCGAATACCGCATATCATGCAGAGAGTTCCCAAGGGCACTAATCTGCAGAGTGGTACGGTAATCCTGCTGCGTCCAGCGATCATCCTCAATAGCAAAACGATCGCAAAGCATAGTCTGAAGCGAATCCAGGTTGGCAGGAGGTGCAGTCTGACCGAGCGGAGGGGCGTCAGGCTCCTCATCAGCAGACAACTCAGTAGTAGCAACAGGCTGAAGGCGTCGTACCTTAGATAGAAAGGTAGGTGCCGGCTGGAACGGACAAGCATCAAGTGGTATACGAAAAGCACGAAAGATCATAGGAAGATACAGAGGATAAACCAAAGCTCGTGGTTTCCTCCTACAGCGAATCATCCAGTCCATCATAGTACGTGGAAGATTGAAATGAATTCCAAAGTGAAGATGATAAAGAGCAAAAATGTCAAGATAAGTGATTTCATCAGGGGAACCGATCTTGGGTAGAATGGTATTAGAGATGATCCAATGAAGATCAGAAAAATATGGGTTGAGATATTTCGTCATGAGCTTTCGAGGACGTGTGTATGGAGTGCACAAATCGTCCTTGAAGCTTTCAAGTAAAAGTCCGTTGGGAAAACGGAACGAGCGAGCATCAACAAGCCTTTACCAAGAACTTGGCTCAAGAAGATCAAGATATTCGGCTAGTTCAAAGTCATCAAACGAGATATCGATACCAGCAACTCGTGAATAAATACGAAGGTCATCAAAGGTTAAGTTGCAGTAGAACATTTGAACGGCATGACGATAAATAGCAGAAGATGTAGTGACTAGTTCATCAATATAGAGGTCATGGAATAAAGAATCATATTGAGAGAATATGAAAAAATTGATAGGATGTCCTGTGAATACCTGACGATTCCGAAAGTCACTAAACCAGTTGTTTGATGCATCAAGTGAGACAAAAAGTCTATTGTCATAAGTGGAAGGATGTTGAGGACGAGGTGGATTGAACAAAGGGTGAGGTGGTTGAAGTTGTTCAATGATTTGTTCAATTGATGGAGGAGAATCCGAAGAGGAAATACTCTCAACTCGAATCCTCTTCCCACGATTGAACAAGCAAGGAGCCATTAAAAGATTTTAAAAAAAATGGTACCTCAAACAGGTAAAGAACAATGGAGGAGAATGGAGAGGAGACACCTTTTTCTTGATTTGAGAAGCAATGAGGCACTCTAGATCAAAGACTAGGGTTAGGGTTTCAAGGAAAGAGTGTGTATAGGTGAGAAAAGGTGGTAATAGTGAAGGAGAGAGAAAGAATCTCGACATAAAGTAGGGTTTTGTCTTTGGTCGGGTGAAATATTGACCATTGGATTAGAATAGATCCAACGGCAGAGCCAGATACCGACCCTGGAACCAAGGGACCGAACTCGGCCCGAACTCGGATAGGAGCAGAGTTCGGCCCGAGTTCTGGATCATTGGTCCAGAACAGAACAAAGGCTAAAAAGAAAACAAAAGTTGAAGAATAACAAGAAATGATAACAAAGAAAAAGATTTAAGAGTTAAACAAAAGAAAGTTGAGGACACCAAAGAGAATAGAATAGATAGAGAAGGAGAGGTACACAGAAAACAGAATGAACTTTTTAGAAAATATCAATTAGGCAATATTAAATCGAAACGAGCCATATAATAAATAAGGATATATATTGTGGTTCAATAGTCCAAATTTGCCATGGGTTAGCTGCAGGGGCCGGATCCCAGCTAGCGGTAGTCCTGAGGACTAGTGCACCGTGTCGCTTAGGCTTTTACGCCTTGTTGTCAGAAGGACCCTTTCGGCTTGTATCCATACCAAATTCTTCGTAAAAGAATCACAATATACTCGATATTTACGCAGGTGAGTTTCAATTTATGACTGCTTCATCTAAGATTCCAAGTTCACGACAAAGAAAATTGAAACGCTCTTCGGATAGTGGCTTAGTAAAGAAATCTGCCAGCTGATGATCAGTGTCAATAAATTCTAAGTTAATCGTGCCATTTTGCTGATGATCACGCAAAAAGTGGTGTCTGATCTCAATGTGTTTAGTGCGTGAGTGGCATACAGGGTTCTTAGTCAAATTGATGGCACTAGTATTGTCACAGAATATAGGAATATGCATGAAAGATAACTTATAGTCTTCCAGGGTTTGCTTCATCCACAGAATTTGTGCACAACAATGCCCAGCTGCTATGTATTCAGCTTCTGTTGTGGATAGTGCAACAGAGTTCTGTTTCTTGCTAAACCAGGAGACTAAAGCTTTTCCTAATAAATGACACGTGCCGCTCGTACTTTTACGGTCGACCTTGCATCCAGCGAAGTCAGCATCAGAGTAACCAATAAGATCAAATGATGTTGACTTAGGATACCATAGGCCTACTGTAACCGTACCCTTAAGGTATCTAAAGATACGCTTAACTGCGATCATGTGTGATTCCTTAGGATTAGCTTGATATCTAGCACATAGGCAAACACTGAACATGATATCGGGACGACTAGCAGTTAAATAAAGTAAGCTGCCTATCATACCTCGATACTTACGTTGATCAACAGGTTTGCCGCTCTCATCTGGTTCGAGTTTGGTTGAAGTGGCCATTAGCGTGCTGATTGGTTTGATGTTGTCAAGATCGAACTTTTTCAGCATGTCCTTGGTGTACTTTGATTGGCAGATGAAAGTTCCATTAGCCAGTTGTTTTACTTGCAGACCAAGAAAGTAGTTGAGCTCTCCCATCATGCTCATCTCAAATTTCGTCTGCATACACTTGGCAAATTCTTGACAAAGAGTTTCATCAGTAGACCCAAAAATAATATCATCAACATAAATCTGAATTAATAGAATGGTGTCTTTGAAAGATTTGATAAACAGTGTAGTGTCAATTTTTTCTTTAGAGAAACCTTTCTCAAGCAAGAAGCTGCTTAGCCTTTCATACCAAGCTCTGGGGGCTTGTTTAAGGCTATAAAGCGCTTTCTTTAGCTTGAACACGTGGTCGGGAAATTTGTGATTTTCAAAGCCAGGGGGTTGTTTGACATAAACTTCCTCCTTAATAAAGCCATTCAAGAAAGCACTTTTAACATCCATTTGAAATAATTTAAAGTTCTGATGATTGGCAAAAGCACAAAGCATCCGAATGGATTCTAGTCTAGCAACAGGAGCATATGTCTCATCGTAGTCGATACCTTCCTCTTGGTTGTATCCTTGAGCTACTAGACGAGCTTTGTTACGTGTGACTGAACCATCTTCACTTACTTTGTTTCTAAACACCCATTTGGTACCAATTATTGAGTGATTAGCCGGTTTAGGAACTAGTTCCCATACTTGGCTTCTCTCAAATTGGTTGAGTTCTTCTTGCATAGCAGAGATCCAAAATTCATCAGTAAAAGCTTCAGAAATGTTTTTAGGCTCTACTTGTGAAATGAAGGCAGTGCTAGCAACAGAGTCTCTTAATGATGATCTAGTAGTAACTCCACGTGAAACTTCACCTATGACTAAATTTTCTGGATGAGAAGGTTTGAAAGAGAATTTCTTAGGCAAACCCTCCAGAGAATTAGTTTCGGTTGAAGTATTCATTGGAGTAGAAGTTGATGGCTCAATGTCATCATTAAGAGTATTTGCTGTACTGTTGTCTTCATCAAAAGTCACATTTGTTGACTCTTCCACAATAAGTGAGCGTTTATTGAAAACTCTATATCCCTTACTCTTGGCGGCATAACCAAGAAAGATACCATCGTCAGCTTTGGCATCAAATTTGCCTAAGTTGTCTTTGGTGTTAAGGATAAAACATCTGCAGCCAAAAACTCTAAAATAAGAAACATTTGGGGTTCTCCCAAACCAAAGCTCATAGGGTGTTTTCTTCGAAATGGGACGAATAAGCACCCTATTCAAAATGTGGCATGCTGTACTTACAGCCTCTGCCCAAAAATATTTCGGAAGAGAAAATTTATTCAATATGACTCTAGCCATATCGCCAAGAGTCCTATTCTTCCGCTCCACAACACCATTTTATTGAGGAGTTCTAGGACAAGAAAATTCATGATCAAAACCATTTGTATTACAAAAACTTTCAAAATCTGAATTTACGAATTCGCCTCCATGATCACTTCGGATTCGAGTAATCATGTAGCCTTTTTCGTTTTGAACTTTATTTACAAAAACTTTGAAAACAGAGATAGCGTCGCTCTTATTAGCGAGAAAGAAAACCCAAGTAAATCTCGAAAAATCATCAACAATAACAAAAGCATAAAGTTTGCCACCAAGGCTAGCTATTCTACTGGGACCAAATAAATCCATATGAAGTAATTGCAAGGGTCTAGTAGTACTTACAGAGTTGATGGAATGAAATGAGGATTTAGTTGCCTTGTTTAGTTCACATTCGGCACATACCGTGACCTTTTTGAATGTGATGTCAGGCAATCCTCTCACTAGCTTCTTGGTAGAAAGCCTGGATATAGCATCCATGTTGGCATGACCGAGACGCTGGTGCCAAAGTAGTCGTTCGTCTTTGTGGACATATAAACATCTACCTGCATGGTTAGTATTTATAGAGAGATAGAAAATATAGATATTGTCCTCTCTTTTCCCTTCAAAAGCAATGTCTCCTGTTGACCTATCATAGATATAGCAACAGTTTTGTCCAAAGTTAATATCATATCCATGATAAGCAAGATGGCTAATGCTGAGCAGGTTATGCTTTAACTCGGTCACTAGGCAGACATCCTTTATAACAGGAGAAGGAGGATGACCAATGATACCGTTACCTATTATGTGCCCTTTGAGATTGTTACCGAAGGATACGTATCCTTCTCTTTTCATCGATAGTGATGCAAAAAGATTTGCGTCTCCCGTCATATGTCGCGAGCATCCACTATCGAGAATCCACTTACTCTCAGTTGAGGAGGGAAGGTCCACCTACATCAAGAGTAGATGTGACCTTTGGTACCCATTTTCTTGAGGGTCCTAAAAAGTTAGTTTTTGGAAACAAGCATATATTTTCTTGTCTACCAATCTTCTAACTCTACACTGTGGTGAGATGTGTCCATGTATTCCACAGTAAGTACAGATAGCATTTTTATTTATACTGGGAGCATGAGAATGATATCTATAAGCAACAGGATGAGGATGATATGGAGAGTTAGCATGGTAATGATGACTATGCATAGAGTGAGTGGTATGATGATGATGTCTGTGTGGCATAGCATGATGATATTGACTGTGAGGAGTGGCATGCTGAGATTGTCTATATGGCATAGTATGATGCTGTGGCATGATATGATGATTTTGTCTATGTGTAGAGTGATATTGGTTGTGTCTTTGTGCAGTATAATGAGTATGAGGAATATTCTTACGTGCACGTGGTTTGTGAAAGTTTGTGTATATAAATGCATGGTTATGTGCTGCATGAGAATGACGTGGTTGACTAGTATGAGTGGTGTTGTGCCCATGTGATTGGGTTTGAGGTTGAACAACCTGTTTACCCAATTTGGTTTCTAATCTTTTAGACATAGCTTGCAGTTCATCAATCTTGATATTTAAGCCATAAATCTTAGTCATGGAAATCTTGTGTCTACTCTTTTCTTCAGCAAGCAACGTGTTGAGAGTAGTGATTTCTTGAGTTTGTTGCTCAATGCGTGCTTCAGCATCATGTAAGCTTAATTTAAGCTTGGATACTTCATCAGTGTCATTTGTGGGTGATGTATTTCTAACATTATCAAGAAGTAAAGAAATTCTTTGTATCTCATCTTCTAGACTTTTGATTTTGTCCTTGGCATGCTTGTATTTACCGATAACCTTTTTGTGATCATCAAGTAAATCGGTGAAAGCATCGCCAAGTTCATCAAAAGAGAAGTCATCTAAAGTTTCGTTTGATACCTTGGTAGAATTTGCCATGAGGCACACATTTGCTTTGTCTTGAGGAGAGTTCTTTTCTTCCTCGGAGTCACTTGCTTCGCTTTCATGCCAAATGCTTGTGTTGGCATACCTTTTTGATGAGTTCTTCTTGTAGGGCTTTTCATACCGGTTGCTTTTCTTTAAGAGCGGACAGTCTCTTCTGACGTGTCCAGTCTTTTTGCAACCATAGCAGGTTGGCTCTTCTTCATCGTCTTCTTGTGGTTCCTTCTTTCTTTGATTGAAGCGAAGGAATTTCTTGAAGTTACGTACCATGAGAGCTTGGTCTTCATCATCTGAGATATCGTCTTCAGTCTCATCGTGATCAACCTTTCGTCGATGAACTTTGAGTGCGATCTCCCTGGTCTTCGGAGCAGGCTCTTCGAAGTCCTTGAGGTCAAGCTCGTGAGTCATGAGCTTGCCCATCAAAGTCTCCATAGACATACTTGTGAGATCATTTCCTTCTATGATGGCTGTCACCTTAGGGTTCCAAATCTTTGGTAGCCCTCTGAGTAGCTTGCGGATCTTCTCATGGTTTGAGTACTGCTTACCAAGCGAGGATAACGGGTTGATGATGTCGAGGAATCTTGTAAACATTTGAGTGATCGTCTCATTTGGCTTCATCTTGAAGGCTTCGTACTCTTGAGTGAGACGGCTTATCTTTGATTCCTTGACTTGAGTGGTTCCTTCATGCGTCACTTCCAGAAGTCTCCATACTTCATGAGCAGTGGTGCATGTAGAGACCCTGTTAAACTCGTTCCTGTCTATAGCACAGAATAAAGCATTAATAGCCCTAGCATCTAGACTTGCCTGTTTCTTCTCCTCGACAGAATATTTGTCGTGTGGTTTCTCAGTGAGGTCACCATCGACAACTATTCTGGCGGGCTTTTTGTAACCGTCAGTTACGACAGTCCATAGGTCAAAGTCTAGAGACTTCAGATAAAAACTCATCCTTGTTTTCCAATATGTGTAGTTAGTCCCATCAAATAGGGGAGGCCTATGAGTGGACTGACCTTCACCATGATTGGAGATCAAGGATTGTGTGGTTGCCATGGATCAGCTCTTAGGATGTTAGTCCTTATAAAGAGAACAGAGCTCTGATACCAATTGAAGAACAGTTTGGCAACTCTAGAGGGGGGGTGAATAGAGTATATATATATATAATAACCAATTAAAAAATTACTCTTTCACGAACAATGAATAATCAGAGTAAAATGCGGAATGTAAATGAAAGACAAGAGAGCATACGCAAACACAGCAATTTTAACCTGGTTTTCCTCGTGGAGGACTAGTCCAGGCCTGAGAACTCTAGCTCAGGATTAAATCCACTATTTGTGAAATAGTAGCTTACAACCCGTGCCTTTACTTCAGAAGAGCACGTCAACTTCTTACAGAGAATCGCAGTGGCGATTGCTTGGAATTGTCCAAGCGATTTCTTCACTCTTGCACAAGAATCCTAACTGAGAGATGCTGAGCACTCGAGACTTAGGAGGCTTGTGGCTAGTAGATGGGAAGGGTATGGCTTATAGAGCTTGTAGGAGAGAAGAGAAGAGAAGATTGAGTGATTCAAAATGAGAGAATTCATGCCCTATTTATACTGATTTTTGAGGCAGAATTCGGCCAGAATTCGGGTAGGAGAATTCAAAAATTTGGCCGTTGGACAGCTAGCAACCAGCTAACCCTAAAATTAGGGTTCCTGATTTCTAGGGGACAGAGTTCGGCCCGAACTCTGTGTGGAGGCAGAGTTCGGCCCGAACTCTGTCTCCAGAGCACAGAGTGATTCTAAGTGGGACTTGTGGGCAATTTTGTTTTGGTGGAGCTTGGGATTTTGGGTAGGCTTGTAGACCAAGTTCCAAGAGCTCAGCATAACTCAGAGTACATACTTCTAGACTCAATGAAATGTAAAAGTACAGACTCGAAAATATACTGAGAGTCGGAAACTGAGCTGTCGTTTGTCCCGAACTGAAAGCAGACGTCGTGTGTCGTATTGAATTTATACAGATATTATTTAGTCAATGTAGTCAATATTTGGTTGACTGTGACTTTGTGTCAACAAATAATGCAACAAAATTTTATTTCTTAGAAAACCAGGAGACTAATGATTTTTTCTAGAAAATAACATATGCCACTGGTAATTTTACGATCGACTTTGCATTCGGCAAAATCCGCATCCGAGTAACCTATCAAGTCAAACGAATCGATTTTGGGATACCAAAGACAAGTCGTCAAAGTTCCTTTAAGGTATCGCAGGATACGCTTAACGGCGCTCACATGTGATTCTTTAGGACAAGCCTGGTAACGTGCACATAAGCATACTGAAAATATAATATCAGGTCAACTAGCAGTTAAATAAAGTAAACTATCAATCAGACCTCGATACTTATGTACGTCAGTTATTGTAACACTGTCATCTATATCAAGCTTTGTAGATGTTGCTATCGGTGTGCCGATCGGTTTGACGTTGTCCATGTCAAGCTTTTTCAGCAAGTCTTTTGTATACTTTGCTTGATTGATAAATATCCCTTGTGAGCTTTGCTTGATTTGTAGCCCGAGGAAGAATGTTAGTTCTCCCATCATGCTTATTTCGAATTCACTCTGCATACACTTAGCAAACTCATTACATAGTATCTCATTAGTTGATCCGAAAATTATATCATCTACATATATATGCACTAATAAAATATTCTTTTTCAAAGATTTATAAAGAGGGTAGTGTCACGACCCGTTACCCAAATTGTTGGGCCGGGTTGAGCCATGCCCAGCCTATGCTTGTGTTATAGCGTAGTAAGCTGTTCTTTTAAAAGTAGATAGTAAAAGATCAAAGTGTGCTAACAGTTCTATTTGTCATATTTAAAGAAATCATCACAACACAGCATCTAAATACGAACATGTTTTAAACACAAAGCTAAAATGTAAAACTAGATACTAAGTCCAATATCAAAATACATATAGCCTAAATAGTCCTGCTCTCAAGTCCAGAGTGGCTAAGACAACAAACTAGACGAGGTTTCCTGCAGGTACATCCTCGTGGGCTAAGGCCTGATCCTCGATGGTGGCCCCATAATTGGAATTACATAACAACTCCTCCTCGGTAAGTATACCTGCAACATTTTCTGTCAGGAAGGAAGCAAGTACTGGTTCTACAAACTAAATATACTGAGGATGGAATGGAAAGAGATGTAATAAACAAGAATCATGGCATATCACAATCTATCATGTATAAGATACATTTGTCATGATGACAGATGTACATGTAATGTTTAAAACTGGAGCAGGCACGTGATCGTCAATAGGTATAAAATGTACCGGTGTACAAGTCTACATGTAATAAAATGTACATACGTACAAGTGTACAATCATAGGTGCATATTCGTACAAAAATGCGGGATAATGGCATACGACAAGGTATGCATGTAATGCGACCTTGCTCGGTACATACATACGAAAGAAGGGGGCATGATCACATACTCAACTATTAGTTTCCCCATAATCCAAGTTAGAACATGTGAGAAATACAAGAACATTTTAGAGCATGTCAAGCATGTAAGATACGATATCTGTTAAAAATAGCAAAGTTAATATCATTCATGCACGTTTCCTTATCATATACAGTAAGTAAAGTTTGTAGGGGGGTACTTGCCTCGTACAAAGAAAGGATATGAATACGAAGCTATAGATGTCCGGTGTCCTGTCACTGTTAAAAAGGATATACAATCTTAGTTTCCATACTAAGCTCGGGACTATGACATTAGTGGTGTGACACGACTTTCTAACTGGACACCTAGCCAAGTGATAACTTTAGCATAGGAGACCAATGTGGGGTGACACAATATCTAAACCAAATTTTTAGGGTCTCTATACTAAGGCAGGGCACGAGTGCGAGACAATGTCCCAGCCTATCATACCCGTCTATCCTGAACCATGTTACTAGAATCCTCGTTACGCCAGTAAGTACAATTGCAATAATCCATAGAATCTGCAACTAAGATACATAACTCTAGAATCATGGCATTTAAAATTTTTGTATTGCCGCTAGCTTGGCTGCGAAAACTTTAAATTCCCACACCCGAGAAATACATCCAAAATCAGACTCTATCTCATCGCCAAACCAGCTAATTTGGCTGTAGAAGACTCTAGATTCCATGACTGAGGCAACCTAGCCCATAATGTTATCTTGGTAGAAAATTAAGTCAATAATGAATACCAAGAATCAAATTCAACGAAGAACAAAGAAGTAGACAGAAACTGTCAGAATCAAATTTTGAGATAGTTTATAATGAGATTCTCAAGGGTCATCCCAGGAATCTTATCAAGTAGTCCTAACTGTGATTGAGTAACCTCTCTGCTAAAGCCTATTCCTTAGTTTCTATCGCAGGCGCGCAGCAGTACAACTAATCGTTGCACTACCACGATATCGTACTAATGCGACTCTCGACCTGCATGGGCCACCACTAAAAACGTGTCACGACCCGCACCCGGAGTAAGGGCACGAGTGTGAGATAACGTCCCAGCCTACGCCGCAGAAACGACATAGAACGCTGTCTAGGTCTACTATCTAACAATAGTTATAACATCAAAACCTATCGAGAACGGTCAACTCCGAATGGAGGACAAGCAATGACAATATAATATACTCAATCAGAAACTCTAAGAAAGATAGATGATACCGAAAGATAAATACGACAAGATATGAAATTATCAACCAGAATATCCGACACAGAAATAATACAAGTCTAGAGTCAACAATCTCTAATACAAATACTAAAATAATAACAAGCCAAAATATAATCTGGAGACAAAGTCCAGTACCAAACCAATCTAGCTAAGCTACACTAATGTCTCATCGGCGGGAGCTAACCCCTGCTGAACTAGGGTGGTCTCCAAGTCTAGGCCAACTACGTCATGAGGACAGTAGTAGGTAGGACACTTGTCCTCGCCATAATATGTAAAATTTTGTCAACATATCCAGTCAAGATGGAACGAGCATAAATCTCCAATAACAGTTTTAGTTAGACGATATTGAAAATGTAGCAGTAAATAGAGAGAATATACAAGGTAAAGTGAAAATTACATGAAAGTAGCATGACAAGGTTAAAGTTGTAAACTATAGCTAGAGCAATGGCAAGAAAACCGATCATATCATGTACAAGAGTGGAGAATCATACCATCTACATGAGTGAATACTACCTACGACATGTGGCCGACTTGAAAACTTGCACAAGGTCTACAATACTTGCACAATAAGCGTAATGACCACACATCTACACTAATACTATCACGACCCTCACCCAGTGTAAGGGCACGAAAAGTGGGTACGTCCAGCCTACGCCGCAATATCGGCAGTATAACGCTATCCTAGGTCATATACATCTAACAGTTTAAGGTACATTGCACAGTTATAATCTCCGAATGGAGGAATAATATAAGTACAAATCTCAATCACAGCTAAGAAAGATGTACGATAAGATAGATACGAATATCAACAGAATCCACAGATGAAATACGATAAAAAAGAGAATCCAGAGTGTCTAAGATAAACATCTAACAAGATCCACAAATCCACATCATCACAATCTCTAATACAAATATCCAGATGAGATACAGCTGAAATAAGACAACTAAACTATAGGAGTGTCGTCAGTAGGTAATGGATCCTGCTAGAAGTCCAAGTCACAGGTGTCCTCTAATGCTGCCCCATAGTAGGTAGTACAACACGTCTCATCCTCGTCCTCTGTAATATTTTTAACAGGTCCAATCAGGACAGGTGCGAGCACAATATATCTCGCACAGTTCATAATATGACAGTATATGTAAATATGCTATAGAGTAAGATACATGAAATGCTGGGAAATATATAAAATAAAGGAGATACCTGTAAAAAAAATCTACTATAAGTAAAGAACTAACAGTGGCTAGTGATGTAGAGTACAAGATAGACATGTGAACGGTTTGAATTTGCACATGAGTAATCTAAGAGTTTGTACATGAGTATACTACTTTGGAATTGTTCACATGACCATTTATACTCCCCCCGTACCCCAATCAATACACATGGATCCAAACAGGTTATGTTATTGCACATGATATCACATAAAGACCCATAAATGGGTGCACATGAATGTATACATAGGGGCTCTGTGAACATGAGAGTACATGAATCACAAGAGTGCACATGAATGGTGAAAGCACCGGAGTACACGATGAAAGTGAAACGCACATGACATACTGTAACCTGATGCTCCCGAGGGGATAACATCTCATGAAGGGATCCATATAGTACCAATCCGTGTTAACAACGTGACAACATCAAGTAAAGTAATCTAGAACATAAATGTAAATCCTATCAAGTATGAAACAGTCAGAAATGTACTCGCATGATATCCTGAGTATCTAAAGTGAATATACTGTCTAAGGAGAGGTGTCTGACTCCTATTTAGAATAGCACAAGTCATAACATGTCTAGAATGGTAAAATAGAACATTACAATATATTCTACATGATGTTTGGGTCAATCTAGGCTAAAGTCAACCTTTGGTCAACTCTAGTCAACTACACTAGTCAAACTAGGTCAACTAGGTCAAGTCCTAACCCAGAAAAGTCTCACTAAGCCTAACCATGTCTATCCTAGCATTCGCACAAGTCACAAGGCTACACAAGCTATCAAATACACAATTTCATGTATATATACCCATATACACATAATGTATATAAGGCATACATATAGGAAAATCATATAGGGCTATATGCCTATATACACATCTATATTGGCATACATATATATATATATTCATCATATTTTATATATACAAAATATATATAGGTAATCATACATATATATTTACATATTATCATGCATGAATATATATATATATATATATATATATATATATATATATATATATATATATATATATAGAGAGAGAGAGAGAGAGAGAGAGAGAGAGGGATAGAGTGACAGGGGTGTATATGTGTGTGTGTGTTCAGTTCTCTGTGTAGCAGTTAGCATGTAGGTGTGTGTGCAATAGGTTTCCAGCCTTAGTGAATGTGTTCCCAGGTTTTAGAGTGTGTGTGAGTATACAATGTGTGTGTTCCCAGGTTTTAGAGTGTGTGTGAGTATACAATGTGTGTGTTCCCAGGTTTTAGAGTGTGTGTGAGTGTATAGCAGTAGGGTGTGTTATCAGGTTTTAACAGTTCAATGTGTGTGTGTGTGTGTGGATACAGATTTCAGTTTAAACATCATTTGCATTTCGAAAACCCCAATTACCAAGCTAACATAAATCCTAAACAATGTGAACTTAATCTCAGGCATAATATATGTTCTAACATTATAAATTTAATCATCTAACAACAGTAAAAACATAATTTGAATCTCAAAAAATAATTTGACAGAACATGTATCAGACTTAGGGGGAAAATCCTAATTTTGAATTCGAATCACAGTTAATATTTCAATTAATTGGTTGGTAAACATTAGTGCACATGTGTATGTGTCACACAAGTGATACGGTGTCCATAAACTGGACACAAACATGTCCAATACGAAAACTAACACACGAGCAACAGAACACAGTGTACTATCTCGTGCACAAGTTCAACACGTTCGTAGACACGACACACGACACGTGTGTCTACGTGGTCACATCCACGTGTAGCCTAGCACTAGGGCTACATACTAAACACAACACGAGGTGTCCACGTGTCCCCGTGTCGGTGTACGAGAAGCGTATAAGTGCATGTCTGTGCACCTGTACGCGTGCATGTAAATCCAGTGCACGAGTGAGAACGTATTCGATACGACACGATACTTCGAGCCACTTGAGGGTCTGGTTCGCAGATACTGGCCCCACGTGTCCTTGTAGTATTGGGTCGAACAAGACTATGTCGTGTCCCACAGCCCAATCGAACAACAGAGGAAACCCTAGCTCTGTGTGCGAGCGTGTTCGTGTCTTCGTGTGGATACGACACGACTCGAAAATCAACTCAGAGTTTAGGAAAAACAAAGAGCACATCAAAATCAATATTTCCAATAAAAAACATTTCGAAAATCAGATAAAAAAGTTCTCAGAGGTGTTTCCACAAACACTTGCAAATGAAGACTGATACGTGTCCGATACGGACACGAAACCAATGCAAAACTGCACCAAACACACACCACAGCTAGGGGGCACCTAGATCTAGGCAACCATGCAAAAAAATAAAGATTTAATGATAGTTTGAGATGTTTACCTATAGAGTATCAAACTCAAGGAAAAAGCCCCAAATAGGAAGATTCCTCTTGCAAGTCAAAAGCTCCAAATTGCACAAAATCTGAGATTTCTCTCCATGAACTTATGGATTGATGAAGAAATGCCAATACCTCTTTCTTGCCAAAAGTTGATGTGATGTTAAAAGGGGCAAGAACTAAGAAAAGACATTAAATAGGGAGATTTCCTAGGGGCCAGCCATGTATGGAAAGAATTAGGGTTAGGGTTGGTGACTAATAGGCTTGGGCCAAGTTTCAAGGCTAATGAATCAATCCATAAGTCAAAAATCCATGCACCTAAATCACTTAATCTCTATATGAAACTTGAATTAAAATAACTCAACTTGGATCGACTTAAGTTAGACTAGGGTCCCACCATGCTAATCAAGTCACCATAGCTAAAGTCAACATCTAGGTTAGTCTCCATAGTCTCAACTAGCAAAGGTCAAAAATAACAACCATCACTCCAATAAATTCAAAATAAATCCAAAATTTTCAAAATGACCAAAATATCCTCAAGCTAAAATGTGGTAGTGACAAATCTACCCTCCTTAAAAGAATTTTGTCCTCGAAATTGAAAGACGAAACTAAACTGATGAGAAGGATAGACAATCATACCTCAAGGTCCAAAAAGATATGGGTATCGCTCGCGCATCTCATCCTCCCGCTCCCAGGTAAACTCTCCTGGAGAATGATGCCTCCATGCGACGCGGACCAAGGGTATCACCTGGTTTCTCAATACCTTCTCCCGGCGATCCAGAATCTCCACTGGCTGCTCTGGATAACTGAGAGTAGGCCCCACCTCAATCTCCGAATGGTCGAGTACATGGCTAGGATCAGCCACATACCGTCTCAACTGTGATATGTGAAATACGTTGTGGACACCCACTAGTACAGGTGGCAAGTCTAGCCTGTATGCCATGTCACCGACTCTCCCGCTGATCACGAAAGGTCCAATGAAGCGCGGGCTAAGCTTCCCACCTCCACCAAAACGTATAGTACCACGAGTCAGAGATATCCTCAGAAAAACCAGGTTTTCGACCTAAACACAAACAAGGTCTCAAGTTAGCTAATTCTTGTTGAGTTGCTGAATAACACCTTGCATGAAAGTCGGAAAGATAATGAAAGATAATTAATCACATGACTCGAAAACTGTTGTGTATTATTTCATGAATTATGGGCTTGTGTGTGTTGCTATGAAATATATGACAGGTGAAGAAAAAGTCCCAACTACTTGGGCGGTGAGTATATCGAGCCTTAGCTCGATGAATAGATGGTAACACAGATAATAAGATCCAAGAACTAGGCAGTGAGTATGCTTGAATAATGTCTGAATAAATGTATGCTAAACAGATACTAAGTCCCAAGAATTTGGCGGTGAGTATATTGAGTTTTGATTGGAAAGATGTATGGTATCAAAGATGTGGGAAAGAGATTGAGTAATCAGCATTCTATTATCCTGTCGCCGATGTAGAATGTTGATTACACTAAGACCCTAGATTGGGCAGATGATAATATGAGCGTTGGCTCATGGAAAGATGGCAATACGAATGAGAACGATGGCTTATTAAGAAAGATGGCTTATTTACTTAGTTTTTCTTATCATGTATTATATGTTTTCTTCATAGATAAGTTGCATATATTTGTATGGTCATGGACAACTTGTCGACAAGATGGTTCCTCGAATGGTATTCAAAGGCATTAGAAACCGATTCGTCTTGGGGGAACCTCGTGCAGAAGTAGTAGCACAATACTGAAGTAGTAGCACGGTGATTCAGAAATCTTCCGGACTGGGATAGCTACCAGCCGATGAAGGGGAGCCATCTACCCATATGTCCAAGATGGCGTGTAGTCGGTGACCTTCATATAGATAGGTCCAATGCTAATGATGTCTTATGTAGGAAGAGTAAGTTATTACACAATTACATGGAAGGATGTCGGCTGTTGGTAAGAATCACCTGAATGGTGATAATTTTGTGATATTGTTCATAATAATAATGTATAGGGATGGTTATACGACTGTGGTTAAGAATCACCAAAGGGTGATATCATATTGCCTTACATTATGCTGGCTATGAGAATTGTATACTTTACTTCTTGCCGGCTATAAACATAAAATTGAACATAAGGCAACGAGAAAGACCACTTTTAATAATGTTCTATAACATGATTACTTAGTGTTGTCTTCTTAGGTGAGTTGGATCAGCACCGCTCGCAAGTACATTGATGATGTAGTGACCCACGTTGTTGGCAATATTACAGGTGCTCGTGCATGGGGAAAATCGTTTGATCAGTGCTTGGCATTGATGAATCGAATGGGTGTACAGAAGCTCTTCTTATAAGACGATGTCTTCTGCTATACGGGACCTAATATATGGAAAATTATAACTCAGTTGTACCAGAGAGATTGTAAGCAAAGTCCGCATGTTTGGTTGTAAAGTCTAAATAGCAAGTATATATTCAGTTGGCTATTCAAGAGTCTTGTAATCTATTGTAAACTCTGTATTCAGCTGTAAGTCTTGTAATCATTTGAGAAAATCAATAAAGAGATACATTTTTTAATATCTTGTTGTGACTTCAATATATCTTCTTGGTTTTGCTACGATGTCATTGTTTTCAGAAAAGTACCAGGAACTATAATGGTTTTGTCTTGTACAAGTGCAATCTAGACTTGTATGACATTACGCCTAGTGTCTAGTTTTCGATTCTCTGGGATCGAGGCGTGACATCGGACACTGTTGATATTCTATCCCGATTTTCAGACGAGTATATTCTCTGATAGTTTCCATTATTTGATATCTACTATGAATCTTGAATTTACATGGACTGGTATATAGCTGGATCTTCACTCATGAGATGTTACCATGGTTATCGTATTGATATTATACACGACATGTACATTAGACATTGTACATGATAGTTATTGTAAAACATTGCTCGTCATAACGTGTTATGGTTGGATCCACTGTACTATTTGGGGGTGGGGAAAATTCTAGTACGAGGTGTGATCAAATTCCTATTGTAATTATAAACATTATAAGTGTTAATCGTACACCTCACGCATGGTTAACCATGCCACCTAGATATTGTACAAGTTCCCAAGCCGATCACATCTTGAGACTAGTATTTCAAATTGTCACACTCACTTTTTCTAATTAAGGATATTTTAGTCTTTGTGTATTATTTTGAATTTATTTAAATATTTATTAAATTAATTGTTGTGTGTTTTGGATTGGTGCATTGATAGGACCTAGATGGTATAACCTTAGTCAATCTTGTCTAGAAGCCTAATAATGTGATTAGTTGTATTATTAGATTATTAGTTTTAATTTAGAATTTCTACCTTTTTTTTAGAATTATTTAATGATTTTAAGTCATTTTTATAAGCCTTTTTAAGTTTTTGTCATTGGGCCTTTGTAGCAACCTAGGAATGCTTGGCCCATGACTTAACATAACCCTAATACCCCCTACCCATGTCTGGCCAAGTATAGCAGCAGCCCCCCCTCTCATTTGTGAAGAATTCTCATAGCCTCTACTAGATCAAAAACCCTAGTTTCCCTTTTTCCCTTTCTTCAAACCGTAACTTTCTCATCCGGCATCCGATTCGTGCCAAACGACTTGCGTTGGGACCATGGGGAGGAGGAAAACTTGCTGGAGTATTGCTAGCAAGGAGTTCGAGGCGTTTGCTCTGGAGAAATCGGTCGTCAAAAGCGCTCGAGGATTCACTTTCATTGAGATTCTGACTCTCAATAGCTAAACCTCATTCTTGCAATGTTTCTTCTAATTTTTCTTCATGTTAGCATGCATCTAGGTACCCTCGACCTGTAGGTTTAGTTTTATTCGATTTCGTGTCTGTTCGATGTGCGTATCGGACACGTATCGGAGTTACTACATAGGTATTCGATAAAATTACCCAATGGATTGAAACTTGTTATTTTCGAATCTATTTATATATTTGGATAACCCCAGACATAAGGATCCCAACCCCGTAGTTTTCGACACGAATCGGGCTCGTGTCCGTGTCCAAACAGGACATAAATACGCTGCATGCGCAGGCCGCGCGTGTGCCCTGCTGCCGTACGTTGATTTGACGATGCACAGGCCACGTACGTGGATGTGTGCCACTTAGTGTGTAGGTGGAGGAAACGTCTGTGGACACGTCCACCTAGTTTCATGTCGTCTTAATTCAAATCGAGTGAGAAATTACGATCGCACGGGTCGACACACGTACGCGCGAGCTCGTACAGCCGCCGCTGACACGGCCCTCGTGCCGACACGTGTGGACACGTGGACTCGACCCGATGTGTCCTATGTGTAGCCCTATACGTAGCCTATCCTAGGACACAACCACGACATGTGTGGTAGGACACACGAGTCCCTAGACTCGCCGTCCCGCATGCACGATGCAGGATACGACACCTGGCTGCACGCTAACTCGGCCAGAAAGTCGAGGAAGTTTTAGCCTAGGTGTACGCGAAGTTTTACGAGAAACGGTTCAAAATCGAGCGAGAAATCGAACTCGTACCGAATCATTTGACACGCGTATCGGGTTTTCCGATATGCACTCCGTGGACACGATACAGACACGGGTTCGACCCCGTGAGTACACGAACACGTCACACACATAGACACCTTCGTGTTTGCCAAGTTTCGCGAATTCTAGTTGTGTATATTGCATTTTAGGTATTGAGTTGGATTTCGGGTTTTCGATTTGTATATATAATTGAATTGTTTTGTGATATTTCAAATTATTGAGATTTAATCCATATTTTCTGAGTTTATAGGAAGGTATTAAGATTCTGGACTTGTGGGTTTTAGTCCCTACTTTTACTTTCAATTATTTCTATCATATATGTATATATATATATCCCTATTTACCTTATATATATATATATATATATATATATATATATATATATATATAGAGAGAGAGAGAGAGAGAGAGATATGTATGTATCCTCCTGTGCGGGGCGGCTCCCCCTCCGTCGTGGCTCACACGTAGTCGAGCCCCCCTAGCCTCCCCTCCGTCGTGGTCGAGATCCCCCACCCATACCCCTCCGCCGTGGCCCCTCCACCGTGGCCCCCCCTCGGGATGCGCGACGAGCCCACCCCCTCTTCTCCTCGGGCAGTGCACCCACGTATCCCGAGCCCCCTCAGGACGAGCGCTTCTCGGGTCGAGCGCTGCAAGGTGTTCGTTGGGTTTTTCTTTTTCTTTTTTTGAATATATATATATGTGTGTGTGTGTGTGTGTGTGTGTGTGTGTGTGTGTGTGTGTGTGTGTGTTCTAAATATAGATATATGTATATATATTGTGATGAGATTTGTCGAGCTATTTCAATCCCAGGTCTGATTTCATTTCCCTTCGTAAAACCAACATTCTTTCTCCCTATATATATATATATATATATATATATATATATATATATATATATATATATATATATATATATATTGTGTATATAGATTGTGTATATATGTATGTATATATGAGATAGATTGTGTATATTGTGTATATATGTATGTATATATGAGATATTTATATAGTTGTATATATAACCATTTATTCTCAGATTTATACCCCCTAGCAGCAGCTCTTCATACACAAACACACACAATCTATCTTCACAAGTTTAAAGTGCATGTGTGTATGTATGTATGTATGTATGTATGTATGTATGTATGTATGTATGTATGTATGTATGTATGTATGTATGCATGTATATATATAAATATATATATATGTGTGTGTGTGTGTGTGTGTGTGTGTGTGTGTGTGTGTGTGTGTGTGTATGTAGATACACTACCTAGAATGAATATATATATATATATATATATATATATATATATATATATATATATATATATATATATATATATATATATATATATATATATATATATATATATATATATATATATATATATGGCTGGCTACTGGGCTTGGATCCCTTGGGGAAGAGCCCCGTCGCTTCTCGCGCTAGGCTGGCGGCCGGCGGCCCCCCGGCGCCTTGCAGCCAAGCGAGGCCCCCCTCTTCACGGTCCCCCAGCGTTTTGCGGTTGGCCAGGTGCCTCCTGGTCGTCGTCCCCGTGGGGAGTCGCTTCTCCTCCGGCGCTGCCGCCTGGCGTCTGCCCGACGTGCGGCGGCTCACCCCCCCGTCTACCACCTCCTCGGCATCGCAGACGCCCTCGGCGTCGTGGGCGTCACCGCGTGCGGCGCCCTCCGCCGGATCCGGGCCCCTCCATCCTCGGCCCCGGCCCACCTCTCCTTTCAGTCGCCATCCCCTCCGCCGTGTTGCACCCTCCTCCGGGCTCGACCACCCCCTCCGCCCTCCTTCCCTCGAGTCGCCTCCCAGTACCCCACATGGAGACAGCATCGATCCCTCCTCCCCCCGCCATCCCGGTGGTCTCCGCCTCCGTGGCTCCCTCCGCCACGGATGCTGCCTTTCCTCCGGCGCTTCCTTCCCCCGCCGCCGTGGACGGAGACCTCCTCCCCCACCCTAACTCCTTACTCGCAGTGCCACCGTCCTCCTTGGTTGCGGCCCAGTCAGCCGCCTCCCTCCCTTCCCCTCTGGCTCCTCCCACCGCCGCGGCAGAGAGCCTCCCTTCCGCCTCAGTACCGCCTCTCTTCGTCTCGGCAGCAGACCCCTCCGCCTCTGCTCCGTCTCCCTCTTCCTCAGCCGGCGCTTACTGGCTAGATCCAGCCACCTTGCGGTGGGTCTAGATCTCCGCCCATCCCCAGGCGGAGATGACCCTCCTCTCTCTGGGAGCGAGACGCTACCCCTAGCGCTCCCGACGGCGGCGCTCCAGCCTCGGCGCCCTGGCCGCAGCGGCTCCCCCCTCCGGCCGTCCCCGCCCTCCGAGGCTCCTGCGGACCAGCTCTATCCCCCTCCTCCTCGTCGGTCCCCCCTCCTCGGACCAGGCCCCGGACCCTGCTCTTCCCGGAGGATCCCTCCTCCGGCGGCCCCTATCCACCGCCCCCCTCCGTCCCTCCATCCGAGGCCCCGCCGAAGCCGCCGCTTCCGCCGTCGAGCCGACCTCCCCCCTCGTGGCGTCGATCAGGGTGGCCTCCTCCCCCTCCTTTGCGCTGCGTCTCCTCCTCCTCTCCCCCCGCATGGCGTCGAGATGGGAGGTCCGGTGCTCCGCCCCATCTGCCCCCCGGCGGCGCGCTCGTCGCCGCCGTGTCTTCCGCCGCCTCCCGGAGTAGCCCCCCTCCCCTCTGGCTCGAGGGAGGGGGCCCTGCGGCCCCTCGGGCCCAACGCTGACCGCGCGCCCCCCCATGTGCCTCGGGCCATGCGCCAGGCCACGCCCTCCCTCACCGCTTCGGGCCACGCGCCATCGGGCCCCGCGCTTGGACCAGAGGCCCTCGGGCCCCGCGTCAGTCCCACGTGCCCCCCCACGTGGCTTCCTCCCGCCTTTTGCATTTTTTCATTTTGTCGTTTTTGCGTTCGATTTTTGAATCCGGGACAGCCTTCTGTCCGCGCCCGCTAGTTCAGGTTTTGGGTTTTGTTCATACCGGGTGTTGGGACCCGGCCCCTGTAAGCTTCAGTTTCCCTTAATAAAATCTGCTTTAAATATATATATATATATATATATATATATATATATATATATTTTTTTTTTTTATAAAAATATATATATATATATATATATATATATATATATATATAGGTAATTGTTTGCTTGTGAATGTAACCTAGGGAGTGTTGAGTCAGATTAGGATTGACCCAAGGAGCCTAGAATGGCCGAGTCGACCGACAAGTTGACTAAGTTGACAAAAGTCAACTTTGGGTCAAATTTGATCCAAATTGACTCAAACGAACTTAGAATGACTTGAAAACTTGTGCTTGACCTAAAAATTAGTAAACGGACTAGTTGACTTATAGTTGACCAGGTTCGACCAGAGTTGACCAGGTTTGACCAGAGTTAACCAAGTGTTGACTTTGACCTAGAAGGACCTAAAATCATATAGAATTACATTGTAGGCATTTCTTATGATATTTTAGACCTTGTTGTGACTTGTGGTTGTTCTAAACAGGATTACATCACTCCAACTAATTTAAATTACATTGTATTCAATTTATTCATGTATACTCATGTGACATTCATGTACACTCATGATCATGTGAGCCCTCATGTATAACCCAGTGTTTATATGGACTAGCTATCCATGTGACACACTACTTTCATGTGCAATAACATAACCTGGACAGATCCTTGTGTACTGATTGGGGCAGGGGGAGTATTTATTTGGTTATGTGATCTATACCCTTTTCATGTACAACTTCAAACTAGATTTAAGTCATGTAGAATTACATTGTATTCAATTTATTCATGTATACTCATGTGACATTCATGTACACTCATGATCATGTGAGCCCTCATGTATAACCCAGTGTTCATATGGACTAGCTATCCATGTGACACACTACTTTCATGTGCAATAACATAACCTGGACAGATCCTTGTGTACTGATTGGGGTAGGAGGAGTATTTATTTGGTTATGTGATCTATACCCTTTTCATGTACAACTTCAAACTAGATTTAAGTCATTTATAACCTAAACCAGTTTACATAACCAGATTGTGCTCTACACCACGTAGTTAGTTCAGTTCTCTTATTATATCATGTATATCTATTTCCATATGCCATGTTCTCTTTTACAGTCTTATTTCTTTATCAGCAGTTCATGTATATTATTCTATAGCTTGTTTCATATTTTCTTTCATGTTATGATCTGTGTGAGAGATATGTATTCGTTCATATCCTAACTGGATCTGTTGAAATATTACAGATGATGAGGATTGCTGCGACACTTACTATAGAGCAGGCTTAGTTGACACAGGTGACCTGGACCCTCAGCAGGATCCAGTAGTCGTTGAGGACTTGCCATTAGTTTAGATTGGACATATCATTATCTAGTCATTGAGACATTGTAATTGTATGGAGATATTATTTGTGGTGTGGTTTACACCGAGACCTATTATTCATATTGTAACTCTCTGTTGAGATTATCTTATCTTATTTTCCATCTTAGTTGTGATTGAGATTACTTATTATATTGTTCTCCATTTGGAGCATATTCGAGATTGTGTTAGATGTTGGACCTAGGACAACATTCTACCGTCGACACTGCGGCGTAGGCTGGACGTACCAACTTCTCGTGTCCTTACACCGGGTGCGGGTCGTGACACATTTTTAGTGGTGGCCCATGCAGGTCGTCTCAGTCGCAACTAGTACGATTTCGTAGTGGTACTCGAACTAGAGTATCACTACAGCCTACAGTAGGATATATGATATAAGTTAAGGTACTTAATCATATTAGAAAAACTCTTATCTAATTCTTGCTGCAATTTGCTTTCTTTTGAAAGTGAACTGTCCTCCTTTGATTTTATCGCTTCTTTCTCAGTAATTGATTCTTTGTTTGATCTGTCTTTAGGATGGTGGAGACACGATCATAAAGGGATACCGCTGAGAGGCCTGCCACTTATCGCCCGACTTAGCAGGACCCTGGGACCATAGTACCTCTTATTCCAGCTCAGGTGGGCCCGTCTACAACTTTTAGGGATGCTCCTCCACAGGTTCCGAGGACTACCCCAGGAGTTCAAAAGATGCTACCACCACCGCCTCAGGGGACAGTTGATATGGCACAGTTTTTTGCCTTCATGTAGCAGATGATGGAGACTCAGCGGTGCCAGACGAAAGATATGAGGTATGATATTGACAATGCCCATCAGCTAGCTATGGTGGCAGTAGAGAAGATGGCTGCCAAACCACAGGAAGGGCAGATACAGCCATACCAGCCGAGGACTCCAGGCATTCAGGACTTCCAGAAGATGCGAATGCGAGATTTCGAGGGTACCGAGGGTATCCTATATGCCGACGACTGGATCGAGCATATAGAGGAGATTTTTCGTCTCACGGAGATACCAGCTAGGCTTCAGACAGAAGTAGTGGGCGGCCAGATACAGGATCTTGCCCGCACTTGGTACCAGACCGACCCCAGGGTTGGTACAGAGGGGCAGACTTGGGAGGCTTTCAAGAAGCTTTTCAAGGAAAAGTTCTTCTCCGACACAGCACTTGGCGCTTTGGAGACGCAGTTCAAGAACCTGGTTAAGGAAAACCAGACAGTAGAGGAATACGCCGGAGAGTTCTGTCGCCTGGGAAGATTTGTGGAGGGCCTTAGCGAGACAGCGAAGGCTAGGTGGTTCAGGAAGGGCTTGGTTAAGAAGTCAAGTCCTTGACCAAGAGCAACAGAAATGCTACTTTTGAGAAGATTTTGATATAAGCTATGGCAGCGGAGGACGACCTTGAACTGAAATCGAAGAGAGGTCATGATTCACATGGAGCCAACGGCAGTGGGGGCCCGGCCAAGAGGCCTCATTATCAGCAGCAGCAGCATCAATAGAAGCCTTTTCAGCAGAAGCAGTTTCAGCAGGCACCTAGGCAGCAGCAGGCCATCAGTTACACTTTCTGTAAAAAGCTAGGACATGTGTGGAATGAGTGTAGGAAGAAGCTAGACAAGTGCCTACTTTGTGGTGCAGCAGAGCATTAGTTGAGGAATTGTCCCATGGCTGCGGGACGTACAGCTCAGGGAGCTGGAGCCAAGGCTCCGGTAGGACAGCAGAAAGGACCATTGCCAACCCAGCAGCAGAAGTTTATCCAGCACCAGCAGCAGACCAGAGGAGGTCAGCAGGGGCGAGCTTTTGCCATAGCAGCTGAGGAGTCCGAGCCAGTAGGAGATCTTATAACAGGTTCTGTTGTTATCGACTCTTTTCCCGCATTCATATTATTTGATTTGGATGCTTCCCACAGCTTTGTGTATGTATCATTTACTGTTAGACACCAGCTTTCTTCTGAACCGTTGCCTAGGACTTGCAAGATCACGACTGGGGGTGGTATTATCCTCGTCTGTGATGTTTGCAAGGATCGAAGAGTAGTTTTGGGAGGCCGAGAGCTGGATGTGAGTCTGTTTGTAATTCCATTACCAAACTACGACATTGTACTTAGTATGGATTGGTTGAGCAGGCACCATGCCAGTATAGATTATCGCGGTGGTAGAGTTCTTTTCAGAGTGCAGGAGAGCCAGAGTTCGAGTTCACCAGCCGGGAGGCAGAGCAGAGCAGCAGAGTTTTCTGTGAAGTTTCAACAGAGGAGCAGAGCGTGCCACATCCATTGATAGCTGAGTTTATAGATGTATTCTCGGAGCAGTTGCCAGGGTTACCTCCGGACAGAGATGTGGAGTTCTCTATAGACTTGGTGCCCAACGCAGAGCCGATATCTCAGCATGTTTATAGAGTGAATAACAGCGAGCTTGTGGAGTTGAAGAAGCAGGTGGATGAGTTACAGGACAAAGGCTTCATCCGATCGAGTTTTTTACCGTGGGGTACACCAGTACTCTTTGTACCGAAGAAGGATGGGTCGGTACAGATGTGTATCGACTACAGGGCACTCAACAACCTTATGATCAAGAATAAGTACCCACTGTCGAGGATCGATGATCTGTTCGATCAGTTAAGCGGAGCGAAGGTATTCTCCAAAATTGATCTGAGGTCAGGTTATCATCAAGTGAAGGTGAAGAAGGAGGATATTTCAAAAATAGCATTCAGGACATGGTATGGCCAGTTTGAGTTCATGGAGATGCCGTTTGGGTTAACTAACGCCCCGGCGGTGTTCATGAACTTGATGAACAAGGTGTTCCACCAGTACTTGGATAAGTTCGTGGTGGTATTCATCGACAACATCTTGGTGTATTCGAAGGCCCCAGAGAAGCATGAGGAGCATTTGAGAGTGGTTCTGGAGACTCTCAGGAAGGAAAAGCTTTACGGCAAGCTCTCGAAGTGTGAGTTCTTCCTGGATTGAGTTGATCTCCTAGGTCATGTTGTGACCGGAGATGGGATCTCAATCAACCCGAAGAATATCAGAGCAGTTGAGGTATGGACAGCACCGAGTTCAGTTATGGAGATCAGAAGCTTTCTGGGATTGGCAGGCTACTACAGGAGGTTTGTTCAAGAGTTCTCCTAGATTGCAGAGCCATTGACTAGGCTGACCCGGAAGAACGCAGAATTTATTTGGTCAGAGGAGTGTCAGTTTGCTTTTGATGAGTTGAAGAAGCGACTGACGATAGCCTCGATTTTGACATTACCATCAGGATCAGGCGGGTTCACTATCTATAGTGACGCCTTATGGAAGGGTTTGGGTTGTGTCTTGCAGTAGCATAGGAAGGTGATTGCCTATACATCCAGGCAATTACGTCCGCATGAGAAGAACTACCCTACCCATGATTTAGAGTTGGCAGCAGTTATCTTTGCTATTAAATTGTGGAAGCACTATCTATATGGAGAGCGTGTAGAGATCTTCACAGACCACAAGATCTTGATGTATGTGTTTACACAGAAAAATCTCAATATGAGGCAGCACAGATGGTTGGAGTTGATGAAGGACTTCGACATTTCATTACAGTATCATCCAATGAAGGCCAACGTGGTTGCCGATGCCTTGAGTAGGTATCCGGTAGCTATGTGTTTGACGATAGATCGTCAATTATTAGCAGATTTTGAGAGCCTGAGGATCGAGGTGATTGTGCCAGTTGTTCAGATGCAGTTGTGGGGCCTTCAGATTCAGTCGAACTTGATAAAGAGGATCAAGTTGGCTCAGTTCGACGTTGTTACTCTACGATATATCCGAGAGCAGGTTCGAGCAGGATTGGTAGATAATGAGTTTGTCATTGCAGAGGATGGCACATTGAGGCACGGTTCCAGACTGTGTGTGCCTAGCAGAGAGCTTCGAGAGCAGGTTATGCATGAGGCCCATCGTTCTTAGTACTCTATGCATCTAGGTGCCAACAAGATGTATAGGGATTTGAAGGAGCATGTATGGTGGTATGGGATAAAGCGGGAGGTAGCACGCTTCGTAGCCAGATGTTTAATCTGTCAGCAGGTTAAGGAAGAGAGGCAGAGGCCAGGAGGACTGTTACAGCCATTGCCCATTCCAGAGTGGAAGTGGGAGCACATCACGATGGAATTTGTTTCTAGATTACCGCGTACACGAGGAGAAGAAGACGTAATTTGGGTCATCGTAGACAGGTTGACCAAATTAGCCCACTTTTTGCCATTTAAAGTGGGTACGTCTACTGTGAGGCTAGCAGAGATGTATATGCGGCAGATTGTTAGGATACACGGAGTTCCAGTGAGCATTGTCTCGGATCGGGATAGTCGCTTTACTTCTCATTTCTGGCAGAGTCTACAGACTAGTTTCGGCACTCAGCTCAAATTCAGTACTGCATACCACCCTCAGACGGACGGAAAGTCAGAGAGGACTATTCAGACACTCGAGGACATGCTGCAGACTTGTGTTATAGATTTTGGAGGATCTTGGGAGCATCACCTGTACTTAGTGGAGTTTGCATACAACAACAGTTTCCAGGCCAGCATTGGGATGTCACCATTTGAGGCACTGTACGGGCGTAGATGTCGTACACCCTTGTCTTGGGATGACGTTAGAGAGCGAGCTTTATTGGGTCCTGAGATGGTTGTTGACGTAGCCGAGAAGGTGCAGCTCATCAGAGATCGACTTCGCGTGGCACATGACAGACAGCGGCGTGGGCCGATAGCCACCGAAGACCTTTGTAGTTTAAGGTACAGCTTAGACTTAGGATTAGGATCTTATTTGTTTTGTGATTTTGTTTGATCATGTGATTGTTATAGTTAAGTTGAGACAATGTTTGTGCTAGGTTGGAGATCTGGTGTTCTTGAGGATATCTCCGACGCATGGTACTATTCGCTTTGTTGGAGGTGGAAAGCTTAGTTCGCGTTTCATCGATCATTTCCTTATCACCAGAAGAGTCGGTGACGTGTCATACAGACTGGACTTGCCCTCTGTATTAGAAGAAGTCCACAACGTATTTCATGTGTCACAGTTGAGACGGTACGTGGCGGATCCCAGCCATGTACTTGATCATTCCGAGATCGAGGTGGGCCCTACTCTTAGTTATCCAGAACAGCCTGTGGAGATTCTGGATCGACGGAAGAAGGTGCTGAGGAACCAGACGATACCCATGGTTCGCGTAGCTTGGAGGCATCACTCTCCAGGTGAGTCTACCTGGGAGAGGGAGGAAGAGATGCGCGAGCAATACCCTTATCTTTTTCAATCTTGAGGTATAATTTTTCTATTCTTCTCATACATTCAGTTTTGTCTTTAATTTTGAGGACAAAATTATTTTAAGGAGGGTAGATTTGTCACACTCACTTTTTCTAATTAAGGATATTTTAGTCTTTGTGCATTATTTTGAATTTATTTAAATGTTAACTAAATTAATTGTTGTGTGTTTTGGATTGGTGCATTGATAGGACCTAGATGGTATAACCTTGGTCAACCTTGTCTAGAAGCCTAATAATGTGATTAGTTGTATTATTAGCTTATTAGTTTTAATTTAGAATTTCTACCTATTTTTCTAGAATTATTTAATAATTTTAAGTCATTTTTATAAGCCTTTTTAAGTTTTTATCATTGGGCCTTTGTAGAAACCTAGGAATGCTTGACCCATGACTTAACCTAACCCTAATACCCCCGACCCATGGCCGGCCAAGCATAGCAGCAGCCCCCCTCTTATTTGTGAAGAATTCTCATAGCCTCCACTATATCAAAAACCCTAGTTTCTTTTTTCCCTTGCTTCAAACCCTAACTTTCTCATCCGACATTCAATTCGTGCCAAATGAATTACATTGCGACTGTGGGGAGGAGGAGAACTTGTTGGAGCACTGCTAGCAAGGAGTTGGAGGCGTTTGCTTGGGAGAAATTGGTCGTCGAAGCGCTAGAGGATTCACTTTCATTGAGATTCTGACTCTCAATAGGTGTAAGCCCCTGTTTTTCAAATTCTAGTTAAATTAGTGTTAATTAAATTTTAATGTCATTTATAGCCTTAAATAATTATTAGGAATTTTTAGGAATTTTTCTAGAATTTTTAAATGATTTTAAATGAGTTTTAAAATACAAAAATATTGATTTGCAATTTTCTAAAATGTTTTAATATCAATTTGCAATTATTAGAATTGTTTTAATACTGTTTTGTAATTATTCAAATTATTTTTATATCAGTTTGTAATTTCTTTAAATGTTTTAAAGGTGGAATGCAAATTATTATTTGCATTATGTTACTGTCATAGCCTTTTTGTAAATTCCTAAACTATAGGGACCTAAACGAAAACCCTAAACCTACCCCCCCGACCGACGACCGCCACGCCGACGGGCAGCCCCCGCCATTTCCGGCTGCCCGACCGACTTAGCAACCGCCCAAAAGCCCTATAAAACTCCTCCTCTCTCCCCTGACCTAAACCCTAACCCTAATTTCTCACCACAGCCACCGACGATCCCCTTCTTCCCCGACGAAACCACAAACCCTAACCCTACTCCGACGAGCTTCGCCCAGCCCCACCGTCGACTTCTACCGCCCCCAACCACCATCAGTCGACGCGCGGTGACGAGGCGACCCCAGCGCCACCGGAGCGCCACCGTCCCGACCACTTCTCCGCCGTCGAGCTCATTCGAAGACCCTCGACTCGCCGGACACGTACGTAGCAGTTTGCCTCTGTGTCTTGCTTGTGTCTCGACTTCATGTAGAAGACTCGCCAGGACACGGGCAATCTGGTGGTAAGCTTGGACACGGCCAAGTCCATTCGTGCGTGTCATAAACAACTCGGACACGTGGATTCCTGTGTCCCAAACTGTCAAGACACAGGATTGCTTTATTATTTTTTTGTATATAATATCACTTAACCTAAAATAAAACTAACCTAATCCTATTCCCAACACAGCGGGCCAACTGGCCCACTGGCCAGCGCGCAGTAATAAACCCCCCCCGTGCTGTGTTGGCCTGGGTTCGAGTCCCCCTGGCTGTCTTTGTTTGCTTTTTCTTTTCTTTTCCTTTTTCTTTTTCTTTTATATATATATATATATATATATATATATTTATATATATATGTATATACATATTTTTGTATATATATATGTATTATTATATATACTATATTTATGTATATATACTTGCTGTTTTATATATATATATATATATATATATATATATATATATATATATATATATATATATATATATATATATATATATATATATACTTCATCTTTTATACTTTATTGTTTTATGTATGTGTATATATATATGTATTAGGTATACATATATATTTATGTATATATATTTTCCTTGTGTATATATATTATTATATATATACTATTATATGTATATGTATACATTATTTTTTGTATATATATATATATATATATATATATATATATATATATATATATATATATATATATATATATATATATATATATATATATATATTATATAGTTGAGTATTTTCTTATATGTATGTATATATATATATATATATATATATATATATATATATATATATATATATATATATACATATAAGAAAATACTCAACTATATAATATATATATATATATATATATATATATATATATATATATATATATATTTATATTTGTATATATATATATAAAATATGGTTGAGTATTTTCTTATATGTATAAATATCCCTATGTTTATGTATATATATATATTATTTTGGTATTTCACTTAGCTTATTGTAAATTATCTTTATAAGATAATATTCATACTTTTATAGTTACTATGTAAAATTTTACCTTATTAAAATATTAATATTTATTTTGCATTTCTACCCCTTAGTATTTTCTGTATATCTAAATTACTGCAACCATTTGGTGTCCAAGCCTAGCATGGGTATTTGGGCCCAAATGTATTTTCACACATTCAAGACCTGTACAAGTCATATTGGACTTGATTCATGGCCTTGGGTCCTGTATTTGAACTTTGGTTCAAATTGTATACATGGACAAAATACGCAGATAATTAATTATTGTGTGCAATGCTGTTTTTGATTTTCTAAAAATACTTAAAGTACTGCTAAAATTATGGAAACATAGTATTTAGATACTATGTTAAGTTAGCTAATTTAGTATAATTTTTGTAGTATTTAATTTACTGTTTTGCCCCTAGTTTGGCATATGAAACCAAAACTCATTTTCTGTATACTTAGGAAAACTGATTTTATAAAATATTTGTACTGGTTAATAAATTCCAGAAAAATTATAATAAATTTCTATGATTAACAAGGATCACTTTGGTACTTTACTTTAGACAAAACTAGGCTTTTTGTCTATCTCTAAAATTGTTAGAACACAATGGTCATTGGATTTATTTATTGATTAATTACGACTTGTAGCTTTTTGTGTTATTTTGAGTTTTAGCCGTGTTGAACCCCACCCTTCACTAGTGTAAAGACCCTAGGAAGTTAGTTAAAGTAGTGTGTCACCCCACATTGGTCTCCTATGCTAAAATTATCATTTTGGCTAGGTGCCCAATCACAAGTCGTGTTTCACCAATTAGTGTCCTAGTGTTATAGCTTAGTGTAAAAACTAAGTTATTGCATTTACTTCTATAGTGACGAGTTACCGGACATCCATAGCACTTTTATCGTAGCTTGTTTTGCTTTGCTTTGCTAGAGGCAAGTACTTTCTACGAACTTTACATACTGCTATAACAATAAACTGTGATTTACCAACCATGTTAAATGCTGATCCTTGGGGTAGCAAGTTAGAACTTTACATGTTGTATTACTTTCAGTCTCTAACATGTTTATACCGTATCTCATATCTCTCACATGTTTAAATAACGGGTTAAAGGGAAACTGTTAGTATTGTACGTGAACATGACCCTCTTCTCCGTATGTATTTACCGCGCTCGGTGACATTTTATATGTGACCTTGCCGTATGTTCTGATCCCGCGTTTGTGTATGGATATACACCAATGCCGTTCGTGCACGTATGTGCACACCAGAAAAACTTGATATGTGCCGCTGTACATCCTATACACCTATTGACCGATTCACGTACATGCTACGGTTTTAAACTTTTAAACTACATGTTGTTAAAAAGAACTGATTAACCCATGATATGCCATGATTCCAGTTTATTACATTCCTTTTCATGCTTCGTATATTTAGTTTGCTAGAATCAGTACTTGCTCCCGTCCTGAAAGGATAACGTTGTAGGTATCCTTACTGAGGAGGAGTTACTCTGTGACACATACTGTGGAGATACTGCCGAGGACCCGGCCCTGCCCTACGTGGATGTTCCTGCAGGGAACCTCGCCTAGTTGTCTTTTGTATTATTAGACTTTTGAGAGTAGTCATGTATTAGACTATACATTTTGTAACTGGACATGTATCCAGTTTTACATTTCAGTTCACTTGTACTTGGACATTTTACTATATACGACAACTTTTGTGTTTGGAGCATCTATGATTCCTCTTCACTTATAGAACTGTTAGCACATTTAGTCTTATCCTGTTGTCTTTAGAATAGCTTACTACGTTTTATCTCAACGTAGGCTGGGCATGCCTCGGCCTGGCCCAACAATTTGGATAGCGGGTCGTGACATGTTTTTAGTGGTGGCCCATGCAGGTCCTGACTAAACTGTTTGGTTACGTTATTGTACCAAGCATGCCTGCAATTAGGAACTTAAGGTAATTAGACAACATTAGGAAAGACGCTTAGAACACTTAGAGGAATGCTATGATTGTAACATAGGAAATACATCGCATGTTTGCTATTATAATTAGATTTCCTTGCATATGATTACTTACTTTAAACAAGTCCTTATAAAGTCCTTTATGTGTAATTTAGATGGTGCTTACTCGTTCATCCCAGTATGTTACCCCCGAGAATGGGGCCCTCCATATCCAATCAGCTGACCAGTTGACTGATACACCTTCACCTACCACATTCCCCCACTCCACAGATCCACAGACCCAGATACCACCTTCCACATCACAGGCCCGACAGGACCCGATACTTCCACCACCCCCTATCACTATACCCACCTAGGCTTCCGTCACACTCGACGGGACCCAGCTGCTCACACTGATCCAGGGGTTCCTAACAACCCATCAGGAGCAGACTACCCTACTCCGCCAGAACATGGAGCGTTTTGAGGGACGTCCCGTGGTCCCACCATATGTAGAGCTACGGCAGAGAACAGGGACGATCAAGGACTTCATGGGTCTGAATCCCAAGGAATTCTCAGGGACTGAGGGCATAGTAGTAGCTGATGACTGGCTAGATTCGGTAGAAGGAAGCTTCTGGGAGTTAGGATGCCGGATGACCTCCAGGTCGAGGCAGCGGGATTTCTGCTGATAGACTTAGCAGGGGTCTGGTTCCGGAATGAACCGTTGTTCGCGAGAGGTAGAGCCACCTGGGACCAGTTCAAGACCCAGTTCAAGAAGAAATTCTTCTCGACCACTGCTAGAGTAGCCATGGGGCTACGATTCCAGAACATCCAGTAGGGGAACCGTTCTGTTGACGAGTATGCGGCAGAATTTAGTCGCCTGAGCCGTTTCGCTCCTAGTCTGGTTGCTGATCCAGAGGAGATAACCCGTAGGTTTTGCCAAGGTCTAGTTCCAGACATTGGCATTCTTATAGTTGCGAACGGTACGACTGACTACTACCAGAGCCTAGAGTTGGCCCGGAGCATCGAGGAGCGTCTTCTGTCATGCAAGAGGCCGGCTTCTGTACATCATGAGGGACCGTCCAAGCGTTAGGCTTTCCAGCAGAGAGCACCGACGCCCCCCCAGCAGACTTATCGTCCCTCTACATCACATTATCAGACCCCGCCAGTTAGAGCCCCGGGACCCCGACAGCAGCCGAAGGGAGGTTTTTGTGCATTCTGCAAGAGGGTAGGCCACGACTCTTTTGTCTGCAGGAAGAGGTTGGGTCAGTGTTTAGCTTGTGGGTCTGCCACCCATCAGCTTCGAGAGTGCCCAGTAGCGAAGAATAGAGGACCACTTCCGACTCAGCAGCAGAGGTTTGGGCAGCATCTGCAGCAGCAGAAGGGACCTCAGGGGAAGGTTTATAGCCTAGCCCTTGAGCCGGAGCCGGAGCAGGTTTCAGAGCCCGATTACTTAGCTGACGTCATTACAGGTCATGTTTATTTGCATACTTTTCTAGCTCTATGTTTGTTTGATTCTGGTGCATCTCATAGCTTCCTATCATTAGAGTTTATGCAAGAACATCACTTAGTATCTACACATACTGCGAAGATTAGTAGAGTAATAACGGGAGGAGGACCAGTGCCTATTAGAGCTAGCTATAGATGCTCTATTATGATAGCGGGAGAGAGTTTGAGGGGCGATTCTTTGTGATGCCACTCCCCGGTTATGATATCATATTGGGGATGGACTGGCTTAGCTATGCCCATGCATCTATAGATTGCCATGAGGGTAGTATTTTGTTCAGTCCCCCAGGCACAGCACCATTCAGTGTCAGGAGGACAGGGCCGGATATCAGCCTAGAGCCGAACTGTTGTGCGATAGTCGGGGATGCAACACCGCCACACCCTATCATTAGGGAGTTTATGGATGTATTCCCAGAGGATCTTCCAGGACTTCCTCCAGACAGAGATGTGGAATTCACTATAGATTTAGTGCCGGGTTCATCACCAGTATCCCGGGCTTGCTATAGAGTGAATCCCAAGGAGGCCATAGAGATGAAAGAGCAGATTGATGACCTGTTGAAAAAGGGTTTCATTCGATCCAGTGCTTCTCTATGGGGAGCGCCAGTACTCTTTGTGCCTAAGAAGGATAGTACAGTCCGGTTGTGTATTGACTACCGGGCTTTGAATGCCATCACCATCAAGAACAAATATCCTCTGCCCAGGATAGATGATTTGTTCGACCAGTTGAGCGGGGCGAAGGTATTTTCCAGGATAGACTTGAGATTCGGGTACCACCAGGTGAAGGTTAGGCCAGCAGACATCCAGAAGACGGCGTTCAATATGAAGTACGGGCAGTACGAGTTTCTGGTGATGCCATTTGGTATCACAAATACGCCAGCTGTCTTTATGAACTTGATGAATAAGACATTTCACCAGTATCTGGATAAGTTCATCGTGGTGTTTATCGACGACATCCTGATATACTCAAAGACGCCGGAGGAGCATGCAGAGCACTTGCGGATAGTTTTGGGGATTCTGAGGCAAGAGAGATTGTTTGCCAAATTGCCGAAGTGCGAGTTCTTTTTAGACCGAGTGGAGTTTCTCGGCCATGTAGTCACTGGAGATGGAATCTCGGTGGATCCCAAAAAGATTGCTGCAGTTGAGACGTGGAAGGCTCCGACGTCAGTTTCAGAGATCAGGAGTTTTCTGGGTTTAGCAGGCTATTATAGAAAGTTCGTCCAGGACTTTGCTAGGATAGCTGAACCCATGACGAAGCTGACGCGGAAGGACGCAGAGTATATTTGGTCAGAGGACTGCCAGACAACATTTGAGGAGCTGAAGAGGAGGCTGACGACCGCTCCAGTTCTGACTTTACCTTCAGGTTCTGGAGGTTTCACCATTTTCAGCGATGCTTCTGGGAAGGGACTAGGATGTGTCCTACAGCAGCATGAGAAAGTGATTGCTTATGCATCTAGGCAATTGCGGACTCATGAGAGGAATTATCCTACCCATGACCTAGAGTTAGCTGCGGTGATCTTTGTACTCAAGTTATGGAAACATTACTTATACGGAGAGCATGTGGAAATCTTTACTGACCACAAAAGCTTGAAGTATGTGTTCACGCAGAAAGAGCTGAACATGAGGCAAAGACGATGGTTGGAGTTGATGAAGGACTTCGACATCGATTTACAGTATCACCCTGGAAGGCAAATGTGGTGGCGGATGCGCTGAGCAGGCATCCGATGGCATGGTACCTGATGATTGATCGGCATTTACGGGAGGATCTGGAGAAGCTTGGTATCGAGCTAGTTCGGCCAGGATCAGTGATACAGATGATGGCGCTTGACATTCAGTCAGGTTTGATGGAGCAGATCCGGGAGGCACAGTCTACAGATGAGAGCCTTCGCAGACTTCAACCCCAGGCATTAGCTGGATTGCTGGATGACTTCACTATAGCAGAGGATGGATCCTTGAGGCATGGCAGCCGATTGTGCATACCGAAGGGAGATCTAGTAGAGGCAGTCTTACAGGAGGCACACCGATCGAGATATTCTATTCACCCTGGTGCTAATAAGATGTACCGTGACTTGCGGGAACATCTTTGGTGGCACGGGATGAAGAGAGATGTATCGCGTTTTATCTCGAGATGCCTAGTTTGCCAGCAGGTCAAGGTGGAGCGGCAGAGGCCAGCTGGTTTGTTGCAGCCGTTATCCATTCCCGAGTGGAAGTGGGAACATATTACGATGGACTTCGTTTTAGGGCTTCCTCGTTCCCAAGGAGGGAAGGATGCCATTTGGGTCATCGTAGATAGGCTGACGAAGTGTGCGCACTTCATACCCTTCAAGGTGGGGCTTTCTACCGAGAAGTTGGTGGAGCTATACATGCAGCAGATAGTTTGCCTACACGGAGTGCCGGTGAGCATCGTGTCAGACAGAGACAGCAGATTTACATCCCACTACTGGAGGAGCTTGCAGGAGGAGTTGGGCAGTGGGCTCAAGTTCAGTACGGCGTACCACCCGCAGACAGATGGGCAGTCCGAGAGGACGATACAAACACTGGAGGATATGCTGAGGACCTGCGTGCTGGACTTTGGAGGATCATGGGAGAGCCATCTGTACTTGGTAGAGTTTTCATACAACAACAGCTACCAGGCCAGTATTGGTATGTCTCCTTTTGAGGCACTATACGGACGACGATGCCGCACACCGCTCTTTTGGGATGATGTCGGAGACAGAGTTATGCTTGGGCCAGAGATGATCACGGATGCAGCAGAGAAAGTCGGGATGATCAGAGACAGGCTCAGAGTAGCTCAGGATAGGCAGAAACACTGGGCTGATGCTAGTCGCAGGCCGATGGAGTTCGCAGACGGTGATATGGTGCTAGTGAAGATATCACCTACTCGAGGGACGATCCGGTTCGGACGAGGAGGGAAGCTGAGCCCCAGATACATCGGGCCATTCGAGGTGCTTGGCAGGATCGGAGGGGTAGCTTACAGGGTTGCACTTCCACCCAACCTAGCAGGAGTTCACGATGTCTTTCACGTATCTCAGTTGAGGAGATATGTTCCAGACCCCAGTCATGTGCTAGATCATTCAGAGTTGGAGGTCGGACGGAGCCTTACAGTTTCTGAGCAGCCAGTGGAGATATTAGACCGGAGAGAGAAGAGGCTGAGGAACAAGGTTATACCCCTAGTACGAGTAGCTTGGAGCCGTCACTCCCCAGGTGAATCTACTTGGGAGAGGGAGTCGGACATGAGGGAGAGATACCCTTACTTGTTCGATCCAACCGCTGCGAGGGAACCACCCGTTCCCGCTTGATACCTTAGAGGTTAGTTTCAATCGTAGCCTTAGTCATTTGATTGCATTACTTGCTATGTTAGAATATTGTCGGGTCTTCAATCCTTGTGAATTTCGAGGATGAAATTTTTCAAGGAGGGAAGACTTGTAAGCCCCTATTTTTCAAATTCTAGTTAAATTAGTGTTAATTAAATTTAATGTCATTTATAGCCTTAAATAATTATTAAGAATTTTTAGGAATTTTTCTAGAATTTTTAAATGATTTTAAATGAGTTTTAAAATACAAAAATATTGATTTGTAATTTTCTAAAATGTTTTAACATCAATTTGCAATTATTAGAATTGATTTAATACTGTTTTGTAATTATTTAAATTATTTTTATATCAGTTTGCAATTTCTTTAAATGTTTTAAAGGTGGAATGCAAATTATTATTTGTATTATGTTACTGTCATAGCCTTTTTGTAAATTCCTAAACTATAGGGACCTAAACGAAAACCCTAAACCTACCCCCCCGACCGACGACCGCCACGCCGACGGGCAGACCCCGCCATTTCTGGCTGCCCGACCGACTTAGCAACCGTCCAAAAGCCCTATAAAACTCCCCCTCTCTCCCCTAACCTAAACCCTAACCCTAATTTCTCACCACAGCCACCGACGACCCCCTTCTTCCCCGACGAAACCACAAACCCTAACCCTACTCCGACGAGCTTCGCCCAGCCCCACCGTCGACTTCCACCGCCTCCAACCACCATCAGTCGATGCGCGGTGACGAGGCGACCCCAGCACCACCGGAGCGCCACCGTCCCGACCACTTCTCCGCCGTCGAGCTCATTCGAAGACCCTCGACTCGCCGGACACGTACGTAGCAGTTTGCCTCTGTGTCTTGCTTGTGTCTCGACTTCACGTAGAAGACTCGCCAGGACACGGGCAATCTGGTGGTAAGCTTGGACACGGCCAAGTCCATTCGTGCGTGTCATAAACAACTCGGACACGTGGATTCCTGTGTCCCAAACTGTCAGGACACAGGATTGCTTTATTATTTTTTTGTATATAATATCACTTAACCTAAAACAAAACTAACCTAATCCTATTCCTAACACAGCGGGCCAACTGGCCCACTGGCCAGCACGCAGTAATAACCCCCCCCCCCCCCGTGCTGTGTTGGCCTGGGTTCGAGTCCCCCTGGCTGTCTTTGTTTGCTTTTTCTTTTCCTTTTTCTTTTTCTTTTATATATATATATATATTTATATATATATGTATATACATATTTTTGTATATATATGTATTATTATATATACTATATTTATGTATATATACTTGCTGTTTTATATATATATATATATATATATATATATATATATATATATATATATATTTTATATATATATATATATATATATATATATATATATATATATATATATATATATATATATATATATATATATATATATATACTTCATCTTTTATACTTTATTGTTTTATGTATGTGTATATATATATGTATTAGGTATACATATATATTTATGTATATATATTTCCTTGTGTATATATTATTATATATATACTATTATATGTATATGTATACATTATTTTTTGTATATATATATATATATATATATATATATATATATATATATATATATATATATATATATATATATATATATTATATAGTTGAGTATTTTCTTATATGTATGTATGTATATATATATTTGTATATATATATATATATAAAATATGGTTGAGTATTTTTCTTATATGTATAAATACCCCTATGTTTATGTATATATATATATATTATTTTGGTATTTCACTTAGCTTAGTGTAAATTATCTTTATAAGATAATATTCATACTTTATAGTTACTATGTAAAATTTTACCTTATTAAAATATTAATATTTATTTTGTATTTCTACCCCTTAGTATTTTTTGTATATCTAAATTACTGCAACCATTTGGTGTCCAAGCCTAGCATGGATATTTGGGCCCAAATGTGTTTTCACACATTCAAGACCTGTACAAGTCATATTGGACTTGATTCATGGCCTTGGGTCCTGTATTTGAACTTTGGTTCAAATTATATACATGGACAAAATACGCAGATAATTAATTATTGTGTGCAATGCTGTTTTTGATTTTCTAAAAATACTTAAAGTACTGCTAAAATTATGGAAAATAGTATTTAGATACTATGTTAAGTTAGCTAATTTAGTATAATTTTTGTAGTATTTAATTTACTGTTTTGCCCCTAGTTTGGCATATGAAACCAAAACTCATTTTCTGTATACTTAGGAAAACTGATTTTATAAAATATTTGTACTGGTTAATAAATTCCAGAAAAATTATAATAAATTTCTATGATTAACAAGGATCACTTTGGTACTTCACTTTAGACAAAACTAGGCTTTTTGTATCTCTAAAATTGTTAGAACACAATGGTCATTGGATTTATTTATTGATTAATTACGACTTGTAGCTTTTTGTGTTATTTTGAGTTTTAGCCGTGTTGAACCTCACCCTTCACTAGTGTAAAGACTCTAGGAAGTTAGTTAAAGTAGTGTGTCACCCCACATTGGTCTCCTATGCCAAAATTATCATTTTGGCTAGGTGCCCAATCACAAGTCGTGTTTCACCAATTAGTGTCCTAGTGTTATAGCTTAGTGTAAAAACTAAGTTATTGCATTTACTTCTACAGTGACGAGTTACCGGACATCCATAGCACTTTTATCGCAGCTTGTTTTGCTTTGCTTTGCTAGAGGCAAGTACTTTCTACGAACTTTACATACTGCTATAACAATAAACTGTGATTTACCAACCATGTTAAATGCTGATCCTTGGGGTAGCAAGTTAGAACTTTACATGTTGTATTACTTTCAGTCTCTACCATGTTTATACCGTATCTCATATCTCTCACATGTTTAAATAACGGGTTAAGGGGAAACTGTTAGTATTGTACGTGAACATGACCCCCTTCTCTGTATGTATTTACCGCGCTCGGTGACATTTTATATGTGACCTTGCCGTATGTTCTGATCCCGCGTTTGTGTATGGATATACACCGATGCCGTTCGTGTACGTATGTGTACACCAGAAAAACTTGATATGTGCCGTTGTACATCCTATACACCTATTGACCGATTCACGTACATGCTACAGTTTTAAACTTTTAAACTACATGTTGTTAAAAAGAACTGATTAACCCATGATATGCCATGATTCCAGTTTATTACATTCCTGTTCATGCTTCGTATATTTAGTTTGCTAGAATCAGTACTTGCTCCCGTCCTGACAGGATAACGTTGTAGGTATCCTTACTGAGGAGGAGTTACTCTGTGACACATACTATGGAGATACTGCCGAGGACCCGGCTCTGCCCTACGAGGATGTTCCTGCGGGGAACCTCGCCTAGTTGTCTTTTGTATTATTAGACTTTTGAGAGTAGTCATGTATTAGACTATACATTTTGTAACTGGACATGTATCCAGTTTTACATTTCAGTTCACTTGTACTTGGACATTTTACTATATACGACGACTTTTGTGTTTGGAGCATTTATGATTCTTCTTCACTTATAGAACTGTTAGCACATTTAGTCTTATCCTGTTGTCTTTAGAACAGCTTACTACGTTTTATCTCAACGTAGGCTGGGCATGCCTCGGCCTGGCCCAACAATTTGGGTAGCGGGTCGTGACAATAGGTAAACCTCGTTCTAGTAATATTTCGTCTAATTTTTCTTTATGTTAGCATGCATCTAGGTACCCTCGACCTGTAGGTTTAGTTTCGTTCGATTTCGTGTCCGTTCGATATGCGTATCGGATACGTATCAGAGTTACTACATAGGTGTTCGACGAAATTACCCAATGGATTGAAACTTGTTATTTTTTGAATGTATTTATATATTTGGATAGCCCTAGACATAAGGATCCCGACCCTATAGTTTTTGACAAGAATCGGGCTCGTGTTCGTGTCCAAACAGGACACGAACACGCTGCACTCGTAGGCCACGCGCTTGCCCTGCTGCCGCGTGTTGATTGTGCGATGCATAGGCCACGTGGCCGCATACCACTTGGCGTGTAGGTGAAGGTAACGTCTGTGGACACGTCCCCCAAGTTTCGTGTCATTTCGATTCGAATCGAGTGAGAAATTACGACCGTACGGGTCGACACACGCACGTGCACGCGCGCACAGCCGCCGCTGACACGACCCTCGTGCCGACACGTGTGGATAGGTGGACTCGATCCGATGTATCCTACATGTAGCCCTATACATAGCCTATCCTAGGACATGACCATGACATGTATGGTAGGACACACGAGTCCCTAGACTCGCCGTCCCGCGTGCACGATACGGTGCACTGTTCTGTGCACACGTGCACAGACCGTACGTGGACACGGGCTTCGTGCGCATTGGACACGACACTTGGCTGCACGCTAACTTAGCCAGTAGGTCGGGGACGTGTTAGGCTAGGTGTATGTGAAGTTTCACGAGAAACGGTTCGAAATCGAGCGAGAAATCGAACTCGCGCCAATTCATTTGACACGCGTATCGGGTTTTCCGATACGCACTCCGTGGACACCATACGGACACGAGTTCGACCCCGTGAGTACCCGAACACGTCACACACATAGACACCTTCGTGTTTGCCAAGTTTCGCGGATTCTAGTTGTGTATATTGCATTTTGGGTATTGAGTTGGATTTCGGGTTTTCGATTATTTTGTGCTCCTTGGAGCTTCAGTAGCTTTTTTAGCTTTTGTGGGTGTGGAGGCCCCACATTTTGTTGGCCTTTGGGAATTTTGAACGCCATTTGCTGCTCCATGTGGAGCATTTGGTTTTAGCTTTTTGTGGGGCCCCCCACACTTTGTAGGCCGCCTGGATTTTGTGTAACCAGCGCCTATTGGAGCTTCTGGCTTCCTTTTGTCTTCAATAAAATCTCTTCTTTAGTTAAAAAAAAGAAGATTTATATATATAATTGAATTGTTTTGTGATATTTCAAATTGCTGAGATTTAATCTATATTTTCTGAGTTCATAGGAAGGTATTAAGATTCTGGACTTGTGGGTTTTAGTCTCTACTTTTACTTTCAATTATTTCCATCATATATGTATATATATCCCTATTTACCTTATGTATATGTATATGTATATATTTACCTTATGTATATGTATATATATAAAAAAAATATATATATATATATATATATATATATATATATATATATATATATATATATATTATATGTATATATTTTTTTTTTTTATATATATTATATGTATATATATACATATGTATGTATATAGATGTGTTTTAAATATAGATATATGTATATATATTGTGATGAGATTTGTCGAGCTATTTCAATCCCAGGCTGAGTTCATTTCCCTTCGTAAAACCAACATTCTTTCTTCCTATACATATATGTGTATATATTAGGATATGTGTATATATATATATATATATAAAGTTTCCTTTAAATAGATTGTGTATATATGTATGTATATATGAGATATTTATATAGTGGTATATATAACCATTTATTCTCATATTTGTACCCCCTAGCAGCAGCTCTTCATACACTGTCACGACCCGCACCCAGTGTAGGGGCACGAAAAGTGGTTACGTCCAGCATACACCTCAGTATCGACGGTAGAACGATGTCCTAGGTCACATACATCTAACAGTTATAAGGTACCTGTACAGTTATACTCTCCGAATGGATGAATAATATAAGTAGTACAACTCAATCACAGCTAAAGAAGAAAGTACGATAAGATAGATAAATAATATCTCAATAGAATCCACAGATGAAAATACAAGATAAGAGAGAGAATCTAAATGTCTAAGATAACAACTCCACAATATCCAGAATAGTAAATCCCCAAATAAGTACAAGTGTATCCAACAAGACAGGATAATAAATAAGATACTGGTCTAGCTAACTAGCCTAGACTACTGGGATAATGTCCTCTGCAAGTGCTGGGTCCTCCTGGGAGTCCAGCTCACATGTGTCATCTAGGCCTGCTCCATAGTATGTGGGACAGAACTCCTCAAGGTCATCTGTAATATTTTAAACAGGTCCAGTCAGGACGGGAGCGAGCACAGTACATCTCACGCAATTCATATCATGACAGGAATATAAAACAAACAATAGAGTAAGATACATGAAACGCTGAAGAATATACATGAAGTAAAAGAGAAGACTGTAACGAAATATCTGCTATAAGTAAAGAGCTATAGTGAACTAGTGATTTAGAGTACAAGATAGACATATTAACGACTTGATAATAAACATGAGAGGTTGTACATGGCTACACTACTTTGGAAATGTCCACATGACTATTTCTACTCCCCCATCCCCAATCAATACACAAGGATCGTTCAAGTTATGTTATTATACATGATTTCACATAGGGGCCCATAAATGGGTGCACATGAATATACATGGGGGCTCCGTGAACATGAGAGTACATGAATCATGAGAGTGCACATGAATGGTAAAAGCACAGAAATACATGATGAAAGTGAAACGCACATGACATGATGTATCCGATGCTACCGAGGGGGATAATATCGTATGAAAAGATCCATATAGTACTAATCCGTGTTTCCATCGTGTCAGCATCAAGTAAGTAATCTAGAGCAAGAATATAGTCCTAGCAAGTATGAAACGGTCAGAGAATGTACTCGCCTGATATCCTGAGTATCTGAAATAAAATACTGCCTGAGGAGTGGTGTCTGGCTCCTATTAGAACAGCACAAGTCATAACATATCCAAAATGGTAAAATAGACTGCTACAATGCATTCTATATGATGTTTGGGTCAATCTAGGCTAAGGTCAACCTTTGGTCGACTCTAGTCAACTACACTTGTCAAACTAGGTCAACTAGGTCAAACCTAATCCAGACAAGTCTCACTAAGCCTAGCCATGTCTGTCCTAGCATTCACACATCATCACGATGTTATACAAGCTATCAACACACAATCTCATGTGTATACATTACTATATACACATAGGCTTACACATAGGAACCATATAAGCTATATCACATAGGGCTATATGCCATATACAATCTATATTGGCAACACACACAAAAATATAGATATTATATATATACATAGAGTGAGAAAGTGACATGTGTGTGTGTGTCAATATTGTGTGTGTACATAACAGTGTGTTGTAGTAACCCTAGAGGGGGGGTGAATAGGGTCAAGCTAACTAATCAAGCACTTAGCACAAGCTAATGGGCAATTTAAAAATATAAGTGCAAGAGAAGAAGCAACAATAATACCGACACACGATATATCTTAGTATCCTCCCAAGGGACACTCCAGTCCCGGAACTCTCTCCGGTTTTAATCTACTATTTGAGTAAATAGTTACACACGAGTTTGGATCCGAAGAACTCGTCAACTTCAACACGAGTTTGGATCCGAAGAACTTGTCAACTTCTTACACGAGAGCTTTAGTCCGAAGGCCTCTCTGACTTCAACCGAGAGTTTGGATACGAAGACTCTCCAACTTCAACCGAGAGTTTGGTCCAAAGACTCTCCAACTTCAACCTTTCACGTCAATAGGTTTTGATCTCCTTATACAACAAGATGAAGATCTTACTTTTCAACTCAATAACTCTAACACAATTTGTGGATGGCAAATAAAAGCTTTGTAGAGTTGTTTGTGGATAGGCATTGGTGGTTTAGAAATTTTTAGGCTCAAAGCATCAAATCTTGAATGAAGGGGTTCAAGGTTATTTATAACCAAAGCATTGAAAAGAGCTCAAAGGCAACTTTTCAGTCAGCGATCGGTATACCTTTGGTATGAATCGGTATACCATCGGAATACCGGTCTGGAATTACAACGGCTAGAAATATAGCCATTGGGATCATTAAATGTTCAAAATTCGACCGTTGGATTTTCAACGTTACTAAATCGGTATACCGTCGGTATAGATCGGTATTCCGTCGGTATGCCGATTTTGTAGACAGAAACTTTCTGTGAACAAAATCGGTATACCGTCGTTATAGACCGGTATACCGTCGGTATGCCGATTTTTATTCGAAAATGATCCTGGGCTAATTTCTACCCTAGCTTTCAATTTTGCCATCCATTTCTTGTGTTACAATTATTCCTAAGACTCATTACAGACTCCAAAAATACTGTAGCAGGTGCAGGCTTCTTCAGAGTCTTGAAAAGATGATGGCATGGCTTGGCTTCTTCCTTTGATAGGTGCTGGCTTTTTTCTTTGGCGGCAGCTGTCCTAAGATATCTATTTTGTGAAAACTGAATACCTTTCGTGGGCTTCGCCCCCAAACCCCTGACGAGGGGCGCTGCCTCCTCGACCCTCGTCCGCTGACCGGGCAGCGGAACCCCCGAGTGTGTGGCTCCGGAGATATCGTCGGGTGGTTCAGAGAAATCTTGTGGGATCCGTCGTCTTTGGCCCACCATGATTTCTTCATTGCATATGTCCACATTGATCTTTCTTATTGCTTTTCTGTATGTACATGTTAGACGAACAAATAAATATACATAGTAGCAAGTATGATAAGTTTAATTCACATTAGGACAATGCTGAGTTTAAGTATAAGTGCTAAGGTGATAGCATAAATGTTAGTGATATCATAATGATTAAACTTAATTGAATGTCCATAATCAAAAACATAGTTTTGATTTTGGCAACCCGATTAAATTTAAGATCGATAAGCTCATATCACTAATATTTAAACCAATAGGCACATATCACCAAAGGTATAAGTAGAAATGCTATAGCGATAGTATGAAGATTAGTGATAATGAAATGCTAAACTTAACATATTAACCATATTCAAAAACATGATACAATCATTGGGCCAACATGTGTGTGTGTATATAGGTGGCAGTAAGGGGTGTTCTCAGATTTCAGTTCATGTGTGTGTGTGTATATATATCACAACATAGGCTAGGGTGATAGGCTAGTGATAGCTCAATGTGTGTGTACACATACTAGTAGCTATAGGGTGTGCCAGGTTGTACATATGTGTGTGTGAATAGGAATATCAGTGTATCAGTGACAGCTTGTGAGTGTAAATATGCGGGTGATACATGAGAATCAATGTACACGAAATCAATGTACACATGGGTTCTCAGGTTTTTGAATTTCAGATTTGAGTGTTCACATTACAGTTTCAGTTTAACAGTCCAAAAGCATTTCAAAAACCAATTCACCTAGCTAACATCAACCCTATCATGCAAACTTAAACTCAGATGTACATGGGGGATCAACATTGCAATTCAATCATCAACAAAATCAGTTTAAACACAATATTAATTTCAAAAAAATCGGGTATCAGCCCTAGTATCAGAGATTTGGGGAAAACCTAATTTCGAATTCGAAATACAACTAACACCCAGTTTAAATGGTTGGTAATACATGTGTCACATGTGAATGTGTCCTACGTGTGTTCCAGTGTCCATAAACTGGACACAACCGTGTCCAAACCAATTCCCACACACGAGCCATACTAAACAGTACACAGTCTCGTGCACGTGTTCACTGCATTTGTGGACACGACACACGACACGTGTGCGCATGTGGTCATGTCCACGTGTAGCCCAACACTAGGGCTACATACTGCACACACCACGACGTGTCCATGTGGTGTCCTGTGCGGATACGAGATGCGTGTCAGTGCATGTTTTACGACCGTGTGCATATAGCACGTGTCCAGTGCGGGTCAGATTGCTCCTCGTGTGGTGCACCAAGTGATCCCAAATTTTGGGAGGGTGATGTCAGTCATGTGCCTCGTGTGTCCATAAAATTTTGTGTCCAAAGGTGTCGTGTACAGTATGCACTACACCCCGAACAACAGGGCATCGAGCACTTTTCAAAAACATGGAAATCATAACATACATATAGATCTACATTTTTATTCAAACACTTTTCAAAAACAGCAAAGTAAAATCCATTGAGGCATTTTCACAAACACCTAGAACTAGGTTATGATATATGTCTGATACGGACACGAAATTAATGCAAACTTTCACAAATCACACACCACAGCTAGGGGACACCAAGATCTAAGCTAATATGCAAAGAAATCAAAATTAAAACATAATTTAGAGGGTTTACCTATAGTGTGTCAATGACAAGAAAAAGCCCCAAATAGAATGATTCTCCTTGCTAGCCAAAAACTCCAAATTGTACCAAAACTGAGATTTCTCTCCATGAACAGAAAGTAGAGTAGGATTAGACTCTAATGCAAGAAACTAGAGTCAAAAAGGAATTAAAATGGAATAGTTATGGATTGGGGAAGAATGAAAATACCTTTCATTTCCAAAAGTTGATTTGATACAAAAGAGGCAAGAACAATAGGAAGAGAGACTTTATAGTGGGGGGATCCCTATGTGGCCGGCCTAATAAAGGTGGAATTAGGGTTAGGGTTTTGACTAGTGGGCTTGGGCCAAGTTTCAATGGTAAAGGAAATCAATCCATAAGTCAAAAGTCCTTGAACCTAGTCTTTTATTCTCCTATTTGAAACTTGATTCTAAATAACCTAACTTGGGTTAACTTAAGTTAGACTAGGGTCCCACCATGCTAATCAAGTGACCATAGCTAGAGTCAACATCTAGGTTAGTGTCCAAAGTCTCAACTCGCATAAGTCAAAAATAACAATCATCACTTCAATAATTCAAAATAAATTCAAAATTTATAAAATGACCACAATAACCTCAAGCTAAAATGTGGTAGTGACATACACACACACACACACAATCTCTCTTCACAAGTTTAAAGTGCATGTGTGTATGTATGTATATATATATATATATGTGTGTGTATATATATATGTGTGTATATATATGTAGATACACTACCTAGAAATATATATATATATATATATATATATATATATATATATATATATATATATATTTTATATATATATATATATATATAGGTAATTGTTTGCTTGTGAATGTAACCTAGGGAGTGTTGAGTCAGGTTAGGATTGACCCAATGAGCCTAGAATGGCCGAGTCGATCGACAAGTTGACCAAGTTGACAAAAGTCAACTTTGGGTCAAACTTGATCCAAATTGACTCAAACGAACTTAGAATGACTTGAAAACGTGTGCTTGACCTAAATATTAGTAAACAGACTAGTTGACTTATAGTTGACCAGGTTCGACCAGAGTTGACCAGGTTTGACCACAGTTGACCAAAGGTTGACTTTGACTTAGAAGGACCTAGAATCATGTAGAATTGTATTGTAGGCATTTCTTATGATATTTTAGACCTTGTTATGACTTGTGGTTGTTCTAAATAGGATTACATCACTCCAGTTTAGTTGCACTTCCTCACCAGCAGCTTGGATTGCCAGGCGAGTACATTTTCTGGCCGTTTCATTCTTGCTTGGACATATTTACTTGTTATAGACTAGTTTACTTGTTGCTGTCACGATGTTATCACGGATTAGTACTATATGGATCTCTTTACGCGATGTTATCCCCTCAGATACATCGGGTATATTGTGCTCATGTACTTTATCATGTGTATCGTCTACTTATTATATTCGTATTTATTTATGTATACTCATGTGACATTCATGTACAATCATGATCATGTGAGCCCTCATATATAACCCAGTGTTCATGTGGACTAGCTATCCATATGACACATTACTTTTTTTGTGCAATAACATAACCTGGACAGATCCTTATGTACTGATTGGGGCAGGGGGAGTATTTATTTGGTTATGTGATCTGCACCCTTTTCATGTACAACTATAAACTAGATTTAAGTCATGTATAACCTAAGCCAGTTTATATAACCAAATTGTGCTCTACACAACATAGTTAGTTCAGTTCTCTTATTAGATAATGTATATCTATTTCCATATGCCATGTTCTCTTTTACAGTCTTATTTCTTTATCAGCAGTTCATGTATATTATTCTATAGCTTGTTTCATATTTCCTTTCATGTTATGATCTGTGTGAGAGATATGTATTCGTTCCTGTCCTGACTGGACTTGTTGAAATATTATAGATGATGAGGATTGCTGCAACACTTACTGTGGAGCAGGCTTAGTTGACACAGGTGACCTGGACCCTCAGCAGGATCCAGTAGTCGCCGAGGACTTGCCATTAGTTTAGATTGGACTTATATCATTAACTAGTCATTAAGACATTGTGATTCTATGGAGATATTATTTATGGTGTGGTTTACACCGAGACTTATTATTCATATTGTGACTCTCTGTTGATATTATCTTATATTCCATCTTAGTTGTGATTGAGATTACTTATTATATTGTTCTCCATTCGGAGCATATTCTAGATTGTGTAAGATGTTGGACCTAGGACAGCGTTCTACCGCCGACACTGCGACGTAGGCTGGACGTACCCACTTCTCGTGCCCTTACACCGGGTGCAGGTCGTGACACAAATACATAGTATTTATAGTATTTATTGTTCCCTTCATATTTCTTGGACCGCAGTTACATGTTTGTCTATTTATTTCCATTCTTGTACATTATACTCTTTACATCGTTTATTCTTCATAGTGTTATTGCCAGGTTGTGATTACATAATGGTAGTTCTATTCCTTTATCATTTATCGCACTATTTATTTACAGTTTTATAGTTTTTGTCAATTAACTGGAACCAGAGGTTGTTACAGGGGTTTCTTCTTCTCCTACGCAACAGACTGCTATAGAAGCCTAGAAAGTACACTCAGTACCCTGCGCTACTCATAAGAAGAGCCAGCTTTCCGATCATCAAGTGGCACCAGTCATCAGATGACGCCAGACATCAAGTAGCGCTACCCGCCACATATGCATCTTCTCGGAGAAGCTAAATATTTATCATCATGACTGACAGCACGCCAGCCGATAAAAATTCGTTCGAATCACGAGTGTGTGGCTTCGAAGAGATTTTGTCAGACATTTCAGATCCGCTATAAATGATAAACAGTTGTCTTGCGCCATCTGTAGTTGGTGCGAGATGATCATTAGTATTATATTAATTAGTCAAACACTAAACAACAGTTAGCGCCACTTAGCAAGTAGCGTCTGGCGCCATCCAGCAATGGGCGCCATTTGATCAAATCATCATGAAGCATTTAGATTATGTGGCACACATGTCACTAATTTCGAAGAATGTGTACGTGACACTGCCCATGACTGAGCTCATATCAATCACAGTATGCCACGCGTCCAAGCAGTTAAACTAATCGTTCGCGCCAAGGGGTGAATAGTGCGCCACTTGCAGCGTACGCCAATAAGGATAACTAATTAACAGTTATCTCTAGAACTCTATAAATAGAGTTTTAAATCACTTGCAAAGTATCACTAATGATCATAATCTCCTGAGCACTTGTTACAGCACTCTCCAAAGGCTTTGTTCTTCGACATCGCATCGTCCAAGGGATAAAGTGATCGTCTTTGGTCAGATTCCTACAGTTGTACTTTCCTAGAAATTAATTATACTCTTGTACTTTCTTTTTTCTAGTTTGTAGAAGAACACTTTTGTTTTTGCAAACAAAATGGCGACTCTGCTAGGGACGAGTTTTTCCTTTGACGAGAAAGTGACAACTCAATGCGATGTTGCATCGGTCGAACGACGCAGAAGACATTGGTTGTGAAAGTCGACCAAACTACCTATGAAGCAATGATTAGCACAGGGGGTGCCAAGCGCACTACTGTTTCTGCTATGAACAAGGCGCACGCCATCTGGACTCCAAAGTCCTCCAGTGCACCAATCACTGCTGCTGCACTAGTCATGGAGAAAAGCTCTGTAGCTACTTTGAAATTGGTAGAGAACACTCAAGCCAATGCTCAGGCACCAATCAGGGGATAGCACCGACAGGCCACTCCTTTCTCCCCAGTTCTAAACTCGGTGGAGGGTGCGCCAGCCAATGCTCAGGCGCCAATCAGGAGATAGTACCGCCAGGCCACTCCTTCTTCCTCTCCAATTCTAAACTCGTTGGAGGGTGCGCCAGCCAATGCTCAAGTGCCAATCAGGGGACAACATCGCCATGCCACTCCTATTTTCTCTCCAATTCTAGACTTGGTCAAGAAATTACTGACTTTTGCCCCTGTACAGAACAAAAAAAAAGCAACCAATGGCCTTTTCTTATCATTTTCAATCGTGGACTTGGTGGAAAACACATCTGATTGTGCCCCTGCCAGTCATTGTAAGAATGCTTCTGAGTAGATGTAACCACCACTTTTCTAAAATAAGGGTAATTTTGAATTATAAAAGTTTATTATTTAATAATATGATTTATGATTTATGGTGATTTTTAATTAATTTAATATTATTTAAATTGTTGAATTGTGATTATGATGTTTAACTAGTGCAATCCTAGAATTGTTAAGCCTAAAGACTAACCATGACCATGGGGACCTAACCATGTGATTAGGATGACTAATTACAACTTTTTAGCCTAAGGGTATTTTGGTCATTTTGTGACTTTTGAATTATTTAGGATTTTGATTAATTGGTAACATGCTAATTAAGATATTAGGCCTTAACCTAGAATTTTCCTAATCTACATGTTAGTCATAGCCTAGATATTAGATTAGAAGCTTCCACTAGATGACAAGGTTAGGAATATCTAGATATTAGTTTAAGGGTAGATATTTGTTTAAGGCTAGATATTTACTTAGCCCCTTTATTAGGAAGGCTTGAATTATGTATGTAGAGGCCTCCAAACCTTATGAAACTTAACCCTAACCCTAGATATGATTCTTGGCTGCTATCAAGGGATCCCCACCCCTATATAAACACATATTGACACCCCCTTGCCTCTTTCATTAAAGCTACAAACCCTAGTTTAGTGTTCTTTCCAATTTTGGCCCCTTTCTTCAAATCAACTCCAAATTGGACCAAATCAATTGTATTAGACTCCCCTACAGTAGAGGATACCATTAGTGGGTAGCTAGCAAGGATTTGGAAGCTCTTGTCCATTGCAAGTTGGAAGAAGGATCTCATTCTAGGACTTTTTTTATTGAGATTTCGACACTCAATAGATAATGGCCTCTAAACCCATTAAATTCCTGAGTTTTCTTCATAGATGCATTCATTTAGGGTCCCTCTTGCTGTTGACCAAGTTTGGGAGGAATTTGTGTCCGTTTGATATGCGTATCGGACACGTATCGGTGTGTTTTTAAAAGTGTTCGATGAAATGTCTCTATGATTTGTTTGTTCACCATTTTCAAAGCTAATTACACATTTATGTAGCCCTACATGTGGGGATTCAAGAACCCTAAGACTGAGCACGATTTGAGTTAGTTTTCGTATCCAAATATGGATACGAAACTCAGCACGAGGCAGAGACACGGCTCCCCTGCTGCTCGGGTACTCTAGCAGACACGACACGACACTTCGTGACCCCAAACTTGGTGGACACGTAGGACACATGACTGACACGATGTTGTTAATATTTTATTGGGTTTTGTAGAGTGGTTAGGGAGAAATCGAGGCTACACTGTCTCGTGCTCACTGTGCACACGTATGAAATCATGCTCTGATACGCGTTGATTAACACGACACGACATACATTAGACATGATACAGGCACTTGTATCCCTAGCCTTATATCTACCCTAGGGTTGGACACGAGCACGAGGCTCGAGGGTGGACACACGAGTCCCTGGAACCCTCGACACCTCAGCACGAGCCCCCACTTTCACTATTTTTGATACTGTTTCCATTTCGATTTTGGACACTTTGTGTCCTATTTTTGGACACGTTTGGCTTCCTTAGGACATGTGGAGTATATCCCCATGACTGTACAATATGTATTCCTATTTGATTCAAGTTTAGTTCTTTAAATTGGTTTTGAATTTAATATATCCATATGAATAAATTCATTCTCAGTTTTTGACATTTTTTAGTTTGGGATTTCGAATTCCCATTTTTCTGAGATTTGTTTATAAACTAAATTTTGATTTGAACATGAGACAGTGTATGGGTTTTGTTTTGGTTGATATATATAACTGAGTTTTAGATTTCGAGTGGTTTTATGAAATAGGCTTCGATTTGATTAAAGTCTGGTACATGTTAACTCATACACTATTTTCGAATTAGGGTTGAACGAATGTAGGTTGTATGCATAATTGTAAACCCCCCAGTTCAGCCCTTCTTTTCCTTACTGCCCAGTCCCTTTCATCCTTCCCTTTTCCTTTCCTTTCCTCTTTGTGCATATATATGTATGTATGTAAATATGTATATATGTAATGTATCCATGTATGTAATGTATCCATGTATGTAATGTATGAATGTATACATATATGTAATGTAAGTATGTATATAATGTATGAATGTATACATTTATGTAATATATGCATGTATGTAATGTAAGTATGTATGTATGCAAGTATACATATGTGTGATACATGATATCTATGTAAAGTATGTTTTGTTTTAGCCTAAGCTATATATAGGATTTGGTAATAGGGTTGTATATTGTGATATTTGATATAGGCCTAGAGTATAGTTGACCCTATAGTTGACCAATAGGCTATTTGAACTTGTGGACTTTAGTTGACTAGCCCTAGACCTAGATTTCACTAAGTTGACCAAAGTTGATAAGTGTAAGTTCCAAAACCCTATAATTGACCAAAGTTTGACCAAATAGTTCAAGTTGACTAGAATTGACCAAAAGTCAACATTGAGTCAATATGTGACCAATTGACCTAGCATGACTAGAGTTTGACTTTGTTGACTAAGATTGACCTAGTTGACCAAATCCTAGATGTTGGCTAGTTTGATCAAAGTTGACCAAGAGTTGACTTTGACCCAGTTTGACCTAGTTTGACTTGGTTTGACTTCCTGTGACCTAATTTGACCTAGCGTGACTCAATGTGACTTAGTTTGACCTAGTTTGACTTGGTTTGACTTCCTTTGACTTAGTTTGACTTAGTTTGACTGAGTTTGACCTAGATTGACTTAGAATCATGTAGTTGTATTGTAGACTTACTTTATTACATATTTGAACACATCATAACCTGTATTGCTTTATTTAGGACATTGTGACTCAGGTTCAGATATCTATTTTCATCAGTTGCACAGGGTATCAGGTGAGTACATTCTCTGATAGTTCTTTCATTTACTTGTCGATTTATGTATTCAGTTCTAGTTAGTTCTATTTGATTCTCTGTTACCAGTAGGGATTGATATTTATTGGATCCATTGCATGTGACACATACCTTACAGTCTGTTCTCTATTTCTGAATCATCACTAGAATTACCCTGGAATCACCTACTGGCATCATCATGTCCGGGCTGGACTTGTATTTATTTTGTGTCAAATTATGGTTTCACTTATACTTGTTGGGCGGGGAAATATTTGAGTAAGACATGTAGACATATCCCAAATACTGGAATCATCCCTTTTGCTGGAATCAACTGGAATGCTAGCCATCCCACACTTGGCTAAGTATACGATGTGCCTGATTACCAATAGTCATTTACATATCGATCTCGGTATTTTAAAACACACTGGTTAGTGTCATGATTAGGACTCACCCTGGATTTACTGTCTGGACTTATCCTGGATTCATTGATCACATACTGGACTCGTCTCGTATTGGATTCATCTGGCACTGGACTCACCTTAGGATTACACTTGACTATATCATATTGTCTGGACTTATATCATCATTACTCTAGTTCAGCTAGTTTTACATTACAGTCTTCATTGCCAGGATCTTCTGTTTTTCTCAGTTTTACTTACCTTGTTCTAACTGTCGTTCTATTTTTTTAACTGTCTAAACTGCTTGTTCATCAATATAACTGTCTATAACTGCTTTATAGTCTTTGTCATTTACTTGGAATTTCTACATAATTTTGTACTCGTTCCTGTCCTGACTAGACCTGTTAAAAATATTACAGATGGTTGCCCTGAGGATACTTGCCCTAATTACTTGGGATCTGGAGACGGTATAGCTACCTTTGGCCCCGATACTCATGAGTGATCGGGAGATTAGCTTAGTAGACTTTCTTTAGACTTTTATTTGAACTTGTGTTGTAATGAGTTTAGATCTCGACATTGTTTTGAGATTGTTTTTTAATTTATTATTTTAGTAGTTTATATCAGTTGTTGGAGTTTGGAGTTAGTATAGCTTTGTGATTCTGTGTTATCTTATCGTGCTTAGACTGTGATTGAGTATTATCATATCTTATACTTGTCCTCCGTTCGGAGTTAAGTTTTGACAAGTACATTATATAATTGCGTGAGTTGTTGTTTAGATAGTAACCTTGTACAGCGTTCTACCACCGATTCTGCGGTGTAGGCTGGGCGCTATTACGCATTGTGCCCTTACATAGGGTACGGGTCATGACACGTTTTTAGTGGTGGTCCATGCAGGTCGAGAGTCGCATTGGTACAATATCATGGTAGTGCGACAACTTAGTTGTACTGCTGCGAGCCTGCGATAGGAATGAGAGATATGTTTTAGCGGAGAGGGTACTCAATCACAACTAGGAAATTTCCATGGATTTGAATCTACTGACATTTGTTCAAATCTAAATAACCTATCTCATACACGTCCTTTTTGATGCTATCATCCTTGAACCGTTATTGACTTCCTTGTTTGATCTATATTCAGGATGGTGGAGACTAGGTCACATCGCTCCATACCGGCGGATACTAAGAGGAGTGCCACCTCTCGTCCGGTACAGCCTGTAGCTGGGACTGCACCACTTCTTATGTCTACTCAGGTAGGAGTATCTGCTACTTTTGGGGGTCCTCCTCCACCTGTTCCGAGGATTTCTCCAGTTATTTCCGATATTCTTCAGCCTCCACCACCACCTACTTCTCCGGTGGATGCCGCAGAGCTGTTTATGCTATTCAGGGAGATGATTAGGGCCCAGAGGGCTCAGGCTGAAGTACAACAACGAAAGACCGAAGTATTGCACCAGAGCATGGATAGTGCCCACAAGTTGGCTTTTGCTGCAGTTGAGAAGGTAACCACAGCTCAGGTTTAGGGCGCCCCCGCCCAGCAGCTGTATCAGTAGCAGGTTAGTTCTGGAAGAGTGTTAGACTTTAAGAAGATGGACCCTAGAGATTTTAAGGGGACTGAGGGCATCCTTTACGCCGATGATTGGCTAGAGGATGTGGAGCGGAGTTTGGAGTTGGCAGAGCTTTCGATAGGACTGTGGATTTCGGCAGCGACGAGTCAGTTCTTTGATATCGCCTTGACGTGGTACCGTACGGACCCTCGTGCATCGGTGAAAGGGTTGACTTGGAAGAACTTCAGGAGGCTCTTCAAGGTGAAGTTTTTCCCGGATGTAGCTCTTAGCGCGTTGGAGGGCCAGTTCGCGGGACTAGCGCAGGGAACTCGTCGGTGGACGAGTATGCGGCGGAGTTCTTTCGCCTGAGCCGATTCGCCCCAGGGATGGTTTGGGATGAGGGAGAGAAGGCCCGTAAATTCAAGAGGGGCCTGATCCATGCTGTTTGCTCTCACACATCATGGCATCATGAAGCGACTTTTGAGGAGATATTAATGGATGCCGAGATAGCAGAGGAGGACTACGGTCTTAGGCCCAAGAGAGACGGTGATGCTTTGGGAGCTGGTTCTAGTACGGGGTCGGCCAAGCGCCCTCACACTCAGCAGAGACAGCTTCAGCAGTAGCCTCAGCTACAGCAGATGCAGGCACCAGCTGGAGTTCAGCAGGTCCAATATCAACCTCGAGGACAGGACCGCATGGTGCGGCCTTGTGGCTACTGCAAGAAATCAGGGCATGTCTGGAAGCAATGTAGGAGGAGGTTGAAGGTTTGTTTCTTTTGTGGATCTGCTTCTCACCAAATGATTGATTGCCCCACAACACCTCTATTTGGCGAAGCACAGGATCAGAGAGGGGGAGCTAGGCCACCTGTAGCACAGCACCATGCCCAGTACCAGATGGGCAGGGCTTTTATGCTGTCGGTCGAGGAGACAGACGCTATAGGTGACGGGTTAGCACGTTTGTCTTTTTTGTTGTTCTTTTTATCCTGTTGTGTGATTTCATTAGTACCTGTCAGGGTTTCTTGTGATATGCTAGATAGTGTAGTTACCCTGTTCGAGATTGTGATATCACGACCAGTAGGACCACAATTTGCATGTTACTAGATATATTTATCTTGACCTTGATTGTTGGGGGTTTAACCTAGAAGGAGTACAACCATCTTAATTTCGAGGATAAATTTTTTCTAAGGACGGTAGACTTGTAACCACCACTTTTCTAAAATAAGAATAATTTTGAACTTTTGTAAAAGTTTATTATTTAATAATATGATTTATGATTTATGGTAATTTTTAATTAATTTAATACTATTTAAATCGTTGAATTGTGATTATGATGTTTAACTAGTGCAACCCTAGAATTATTAAGCCTAGAGACTAACCATGACCATGGGGACCTAACCATGTGATTAGGATGACTAATTCAACATTTTAGCCTAAGGGTATTTTGGTCATTTTGTGACTTTTGAATTATTTAGGATTTTGATTAATAGGTAATGTGCTAATTAAGATATTAGGCCTTAACCTAGAATTTCCATAAATCTACATGTTAGTCATAGCCTAGATATTAGATTAGAAGCTTCCATTACATGACAAGGTTAGGAATATCTAGATATTAGTTTAAGGATAGATATTTGTTTAAGGCTAGATATTTACTTAGCCCCTTTATTAGGAAGGCTTGAATTATGTATGTAGAGGCCTCCAAACCTTATGAAACTTAACTCTAACCCTAGAAATGATTCTTGGCTTCCATCAAGGGATCTCCATCCCTATATAAAGACATATTGACACCCCCCTTGCCTCTTTCATTAAACCTACAAACCCTAGTTTAGTGTTCTTCCCAATTTTAGTCCCTTTCTTCAAATCAACTCCAAATTGGACCAAATCAATTGCATTGGACTCCCCTACAATAGAGGATACCATTGGTGGGTAGCTAGCAAGGATTTGGAAGCTCTTGGCCATTGCAAGTTGGAAGAAGGATCTCATTCTTGGACTTTTTCATTGAGATTTTGACACTCAATAGGTAATGGCCTCTAAACCCATTAAATTCCTGATTTTTCTTCATAGATGCATTCATTTAGGGTCCCCCTTGCCGTTGACCAAGTTTGGTAGGAATTCGTGTCCGTTTGATATGCGTTTCGGACACGTATCGGTGTTTTATTAAAAGTGTTCGATCAAATGTCTCTATGAATTGTTTGTTCACCATTTTCAAAACTAATTACAAATTTTTGTAGCCCTACATGTAGAGATTCTAGAACCCTAAGACTGATCATGATTTGAGTTAGTTTTCGTATCTAAATATGGACACGAAACTCAGCACGAGACAGTAACACGGCTCCCCTGCTGTTCGGGCACTGTAGCAGACACGACACGACACTTCGTGACCCCAAACTTGCTGGACACGGAGGACACATGACTGACACGATGTTGATAAAGTTTTATTGGGTTTCGTAGAGTGGCTAGAGAGAAATCGAGGCTGCACTGTCTCGTGCTCATTGTACATGCGTACGAAATCACGCTCTGATACGCATTGATTGACATGACACGACACACATTAGACACAATAAAGGCACTTGTATCCCTAGCCCTATACCTACCCTAGGGTTGGACTCGAGCACGAGGGTTGAGGGTAGACACACGAGTCCCTGGACCCCTCGACACCTCAGCACGAGCCCCCACTGTCACTATTTTCTGATACTGTTTCCATTTCGATTTTGGACACTTTGTGTCCTATTTTTGGACACGTTTGGCTTCCTTAGGACACGTGGAGTATATCCCATTAAATGTACAATATGTATTCCAATTTGATTCAACTTTATTTTTTTAAGTTGGTTTCGAATTTAATACATCCATATAAATAAGTTCATTCTCAGTTTTTGACAGTTTTGAGTTTGGGATTTCGAATTCCCATTTTTCTGAGATTTGTTTATAAACTAAATTTTGATTTGAACATGCAACAGTGTATGGGTTTTGTTTTGGTTGATATATATAACCGAGTTTTAGATTTCGAGTGGTTTTATGAAATGGGCTTCGATTTGATGAAAGTTTGATACATGTTAACTGATACACTATTTTCGAATTAGGATTGAATGAATATAGGTTGTATGCATAATTGTAAACCCCCCTGTTTAGCCTCTCTTTTCCTCACTATCCAGTCCCTTTCATCCTTCCCTTTACCTTTTCTTCCCTCTTTGTGCATATATGTATGTATATAATGTATCCATGTATGTAATGTATCCATGTATGTAATGTATGAATGTATACATGTATGTAATGTAAGCATGTATGTAATGTATGAATGTATACATGTATGTAATGTATGCATGTATGTAATGTAAGTATGTATGTTTGGAAGTATACATATATGTGATACATGATATCTATTGACTCCAATCACAGGAATACCCTTCCTAATGTACGTCAGGGCAATGGATCATTCCTTGGGTGCCTTGCTAGCTCAGAAGAACAAAGAGGGTCATGAGCAAACTATCTATTATCTCTGTCGCATAATGATCGGTGTTGAACATCGATACAGCACGGTAGAAAAAGAGTATTTAGCCTTGATGTTCGTTTTCCAGAAAACACGACATTATATCACGGGCCAAACCATTCATGTCATCTCCATAGTCAATAATCTTCGTGTCTTGATGAAGAAGCCAAGTACACTCAATTCCAGACTCACTACATGGGCCATACTACTCGTACAATATGATATGGTTTATGTTCCATAAAAGTCTGTGAAGGGTCAAGTCCTAGCTGACTTTCTGGCTGCTCATACAATTTCCGAGACATCTAAACTCTACGATGAAATTCCTGATGAAACTCTGGAATCTAACACGACTTCAGAAGGAACCTTTGCTTGGCGTCTATTCTTTGATGGTGCATCCAGAATCGGACCTAAAGGCACTATCGTTGCTGTAGTCAGAATCGTTTTGGTATCTCCAGAAGGATTGGCCATTCAAAGAGCTTATTCTTTAGACGAGTCATACTCCAACAACGTTGCTGAATTTAACGCTCTACTCATTGGTCTCCAATTGGCCAAACAGTTGGATATCGAGTACCTTGAAGTACATGGAGACTTTAAGCTGATCGCCAATCAAGTTAGAGGCACATATGAAGTTCGACATCAAGATCTCGTGCCATATCATGAAGCAACAGTCAAGTTGGCTACATCGTTCAAAGGCTTCTTTATTGAACATGTACGTCGGGCATGTAATACAGAAGCTGATGCACTTGCCAATCTAGCAGCAGTATTAGTGATCCCTGTAAAAAGACAACAGATGATCGTTATCACTAACAGGGAGTTATTCTACATCGAGAATAATTTGCATCTAGAATCCAACAATTCATTCGAGGTCTACATTACAAGTGAAGATTAGAGAGCTCCTTTCATCGACTTTGTGGTACATGACATCATACCTGAAAATCTGAAAGAAGCAACTACAATTCGTCGGCGATCACTCCAATTCTATTACAATCATACCTCCAAAACACTCTATCGACGATCATATGACGGTATGCTTCTACACTATCTTATGGGAGATGAAGCAAAGCAGATACTACGTGAAGCTCACGATGGTGTCTGTGGTGCACATCAGCCTGGCCCTAAGCTACAAGATCGAATTTGATGCATGGGATAATATTGACCAACCATGGTGTCGAAATTTTTCCATCCGACTGCAGCATCATGGTCCTTCGAAGCTTGGGGCATGGATATCATCGGTCCTATTAATCCGCCTTCTTTTCGAGGATATCGGTTTATCTTAGCTATAACCGATTACTTTTCAAAATGGGCCTAAGCTATGCCTTTAGCTGAAGTCAAGACAAGCAGTGTTATTAACTTTATCAAGCATCATGTGATCTATAGATAAGGCGTCCCTCAGCGAATCATTTATGACAATTGACCGTAGTTCATCAGTCATAAGTTCACTCGATTCTATGATGACAACCGAATCAACAATGTTGCTTCTACAGCCTGCAATCCTGCAGCTAATCGTTTGGCAGAAGCATTCAATAAAACAATCATCAAGCTTCTCAAAAAGTTCATTTCTACCAATAACTGGAACTGGAGCGAAAAGCTTGGAGAGTGTCTATGGGCTTATCGCACTACCGTATGCACTCCGACCGACTGTACACCTTTCTCTTTGGTGTATGGATGCAAAGCTACTTCCGTTGGAGATTCAGATCCCATCATTGAGAATGGCCATTGCCAATGGACTCACAGTAGAAAACAATGATCATCTTCGACTTTAGGAACTATTTCTTCCTTAGTAGTCATTGGTTCCTCTTTGATAAAAGGAGATAGCACTTCCTCTTTGACAATGACCTCATCTTT